>NDGM010978893.1:0-11201 GCA_002564305.1 Octomys mimax | reverse complement strand
AGCCCCGCCCCCTAGAGGGCTGAGCTGGCCCCACACACACACACACACACACACACACACACAATAAATAAATAAATGAATGTTTTTTTAAAAAAAATAAATTTTATATTACATCCCAGTGCATATCTTTATGTTCTCAAGAGCTTGAAACAAATATTAAACAAAACTTAGCTCTAAGGATTGTGACTATTTCTGATACTATGATATTATATTCTATTTTAGTTACAAATAATAAGTTCCTTAAGCTTCTCAGAGTTGACTCTGCCTGCAACTTTAAAAATATTGAATCATCAGTGATTATGTCTTTCATCTCCACCTGCTTCAGACCTTGACAGTGAATGAACTGAGCCACGCCAACCCATCTTCTGGAATATGTGGGGATGGTCAGTGTGACATTTTCATCTGAGATATTTTTTCCATTTGAACACTCCATCCTTTGTTTCCCAAAGAGACTGAATAATTAAATTTGGTGGCTTGTGGTAGTTTAAACTTCTGGCCTGCAGTAGCTCTTGTATTTTATAACAAATTTGTATTTAACCTACTTGGCAATTTCATTGAGCCCAATCTTATTTCAGAGGTCACAGAAGTTAGTTCTTTTATGCTTCTATCTGAAAATTTAAAATTATATTAATATTGCTGCTAAGGGTATTTTCTCTTAGCAGTTAGTAGGTGTCTCTTATTTATTCAGCACTGGCAATTGAATCCAGGCCCTTGTGCTGAGCTATATCCCCATTTCATTACATTTCATTTCAATAGAAGAGCTTACTAAGTTGTCCAAGCTGGTCTCATACTTTAACCTCCAAAAGTTGGACCTGGACTCAAACACTAAACTCCAAAGTACCTGGGGTTGTAGACATATGCTACCACACCTAACCTTACTTCCTACACAGTATCTGTTCAGTAAAATGTGACCTTTATAACTGAAGCAGAATCTCCAGGGAAAGAAGCTTAGCTAAATATCTGTCACTGAAAAATCTACTGACTAGCAATCATTAATTTAAAAAGATTAATCATTCATTCATTTGGTACATGGTCTTACTACACAGCTCAGACTCATAGCAATGCTCCTGTCTCAGCCTCCTGAGTGCTAGAATTATAGGCGTGCACCATCACACCTGGTTTCAGTGGCCTGCATGACAAACCCAGGTTTCCAGGGCCAGCACAGCATGTGGTACCAGGGATCAAACCCACGCCCTTGTGCTTGCCAGACACGTGCTTAAACCACCAAGCTATCTCCCCAGCCAACAACCATTAATTTTAAGCCACATATTAAATTCAAAATAAGTACTCATATTTTATAAATAAAAAAGTCTACATATATCTCTTGATATGGTAGACAATGCACACATGCAATTTTTATTTTTTGTGTGCTTATCAAATTTTCAATGCACATTGTCAAATGGATAACTACAGTATTAAGGGGAAAAAAAAGCTGTCTGTGATGATAAGGTTCAACGTGGGCATGACTTTCTTAGAACTTAACCTGTTTTTTCAGCAGCCATATTGTTCTCAGAAAAAACCACAGCCTTCAGCGCGAGAGCTGCCCTCAGCAAACAAAGCACAGGATGTTGTAAAGAAGAAATAAGAGAGAGCACAGAATCCTCCCAAAGGGCCAGGAAATCTGATCACATCCAAACTTTTGCAAAGGATGCTCTGAATAACCACTGACATTTGCTCAGATCTCCTCACCTGAGGTCCCTTGCCTGACTCCCTCACCAGATACCCTGCCCGCCCCCACTGACTCCTCCTTTTCCAAGCCCTATAAAAGGCGCTACTTTCATTTATTTATTTATTTTATTTTTGGAAGAACTGGAGATTGAACTCAGGTCCTTGCGCTTGCCAAGGAAGCACTTATTCTACTGAGCTATTTCCCCGGCCCCCTACTTTCCTTTGTTCCCCAGAGATGGCCTTTAAAAAAAATTACATGTGTTGTTGCCTTTGCAAAAGCCTGTCAGGTGGTCTCTGACTCATTCAGTACAGTGGTGGTACACACTTGTAATCCTAGCAACATAGGAGGCTGAGTGAGGAGGATCACAATTTTGAATTTAGTCTGAATAACTCAGGGATTTAGTGAAACCATATCCAAAAGAAAAAATAAGGAAAAGCCTGTGGACATAGCTCAGTATAAAGGCACTAGGTTCAATCCTCAGCACCACAAATTATATGTAAAAATTACATTTTTGTCCCTATGTTGTGCCATACAAAATACCCCTAAACTTTGAAGCAAAATGTAAATTTTGGGGCAAAAAAGGTCATAACGTTGGCACTGGTCAAGTTTTCTTATACACTGAGTTTTTAGGCACAAACCAATATATAAAGGATTTAACAGGTAGATTTACAATGTCTGCCTGCAGAGAGTCATGTATGGAAGAATACAGAAAGGCCATCTGTGCCCTGGAGAACCACAGGATCCAATTCAAAGTCAAAGGCCTGGAGGATCACTATAGAATATCCTGTGTATGATGCAAAGCCAAAAGGTCTGGCTTGGAAGGATGAAGACTCAGGACTGGAGATGGAGGTCCAAAGGTGATGGTGAAGACAGGAGCTCCTCTGAAGAAGCAGAATCGAGACTTCCTTCTTCATTCCATCTTTGTTCCTTCAAAGCTATAAGCCTATTGATTGGTGTCACCTACACCCAGGATGAGTCTTCTGTTTTCAGTAAATAACTCATCCAGACACACCCAGAATTGTGCTAAATCAATCCTTAGGCATTTCTATTCATGTTAATGCCACAACTATCTATCACAAACTCTAATGAAAAAGTTTAATGAATCCATATACAACTTCATTTGAATTGAAAATATCTCTTTACCAAATAATGTTACTAACAGTGTGCAAGGATACAAAGGTAGGAGACAAAATGGAAAAAGATGTTTGCAGCACATGTGTTTAGTAAAAGGCTTAGGATGCAGAATATATCAGTCACTTACTTTTCTTGTTGCTAAACAAAATATCCAACACCCAAAGTTAAAGGGGGAAAAGTTTATTTAGCTCATAGTTTGCAGAAGTTTCAGTCCATAAATGGCTGTCTCCAAGGTAGGGTGGCTTGGCAGAAACCTGTTCCTGGTGCTTACAAGGCAGCAAAAAGGAAGGGGGCTTTAACAGCATCTTTCTTCCCCTTACATTTTACTCAAACCGCTGGCTTAGGGCAGTGCTAAACTAGTCAGTGGAGTAATTAGTAATCACATACTCTTAATTCCAGCGTCACACAGTCTAGAGTCAGCCACCTCTATAACAATAAGGCACTATTTATTTCTAGTGAAAAAAAGCACAACACAATAAAAGAACAGCCAAGAGATTTTAATAAGCACTTCAAAAATAAAAGATATAAATGACAAATAAGTTGACATATACAAATTAGTACTAATAAGAGTTTACATTAAAACCAGCAGATTCTATTGCATTCTCACCAGAAACTAAGAACAAAAAATTTTTGAAAGAATGATTAGCAATGTCTAACATGAACGGTGCTGATATAAATTGGCAGATAGTTTGGAAAATAGTTTGGTAGGGTCTACACATGCATACATATCCTGCGAACCCTTAATTCTACCACTAGGCCAAACAGAAATGCATCAGGCCATATAGGAACAGTTAGGATCCTTGTAAACAGTGTGTCAGGAAGTTCAAAAGTAGGAGAGCTCTGATGTCCTTATACCCTGGCCTCTGAAAGAAACTAGAAGAAACATTCAAGACCTCTCTGGTCTACGTAACACTACTCCATTTTCATAGTCACAGCTTTATGAGATGAGCCCCAGCTATTTACATTTTAGATAACATGGACACATGAATATTTATTATTTGAATTATAGTCCAACTTACATATGTTCTGGCATTCTGTCCCGTTAGGTCTTGTCTTTATCTCCTTTTAGCCTACCTCATCAACATTCTTATTTTCTAACTCTATAAATTATTCTAAGTTCATCTTGTATTTTCCATCCTTGGCCTTAGAATTACCTTTTTAAAAAAATTAAGGCCTGGTTCCTTTTATTGAAGACAATATTATTTATCTTAGCAGATACAGTGAAATATATATTCATATTTGCTCCCAACTGTAACCTAGCACAGCAGGGCTCACTCCAGCCAGCATTCTCTGCTTATCAACAATTTAACTACAGGCTGTAACTGGACAGTATTTACAACACATTTACCAAATGCAGAATACTTTCAAAATGGCAAACACATGCTCTTGACAGAAATTTACCAATTGCAGAACAGTAATTATGTACAGTTCTTGAAACCTGAAAGTATTCCATCAAATGGTTGGTTCCAAAGATAAGGATATTTCACCATCAACTTCTTCCAGTGTTGTGCAATACATTTCTAATGGCTAGGTTCTTTGGTTTTTGCCTGCAATCTACTGGAATTCTTCCAACATCCTGTTTTATTTTCAAAATTTAAACACATTAAATTTCATTTTGTGTGATATAGTTCAATGGGTTTTGACAACTACACATGTATAGACCTCCACGCTCCCATCCTGCAGTGTTTCATCATCCTAATTTTCTCTCAAGCTGTTCCTTTCTTGTAAGCCACTTTCCCATTCCCATCATGTGACAACTACAGACCACTACCAAAGCCTGTAATTTTTTTTTTTTCGGTCTACAAGGTTATCTAAATAGGATAACACAACCCTTCACTTTCTGGATCTCATTTGTTCACTTAGGGAAATACTGTATATTGAAGACTCATCCATGCCATGTTAGGAGTCAATGGTTTGTTTCTTGTTATTGACTGGTAATATTCTTTGGTATGGAGGCAACAATTTCTTCATTCATGTGCCTCACATACGATGAAACATTTTAAATAAAAAAGGAAAGAATAGGGCTGAGGGGCTGAGTTCAATCCTCGGTTCCGGAAAAAAAAAAAAAAAGAAAAGAAAGAAAGAAAAAAAAGAAGAAAAGAAAGGAAAGAATAAATAGAAGCAGTTGAAGAACAGCAGGCAAAAACCTGCAGAGCCACATTATATAGGAGATGGCAAAAGATCAACAATTAACAAGCACATCTTTAAAATTCAGAGAAACATGAAAGAAAAGCCACAGCAGACAGACAATAATGACAAAAGATGTGGAACAACTGAATTTTCATGAAATAAAGATGGAGTGTGTTTATCCATTTGTGGAAAGTTTAGCTGATAACAAAACCATCATGCCATTATAGTACATATAGAACAGTGGTAGCTAAGCTACTGCATGTCTCCCATGCCCAGTCTAAAAGGTTCAACGTAAGTGGGAGGATACAGCAGTATTGATACAAACAAGTAAAATTAAGCACATTGAGGGCAAGAAAAAATATGTTCAGGAAGAAAACAAAGTGTGGGGCACTTTCTATCAGCCTGGCACACTCTAGGGCCAGAACATAGGATTTAACAACCTTACTAATAAATCCCATAATTTTATATAGATGTCACACGTGATTATTCACATGTATGTTTCACAATGAGACTACAAAACTTATAAAAAATAAAAATTTACACATGCAGAAAAACAACTACATACGTGTTTAATCATACAACTCATTACCACGATGATGACTTCACACAAAATTAATCTACATTATACCATCAAGATTTCAACATGGTGATTTGTAAAGTAAGGAATCAAACCCTAAAAATATGCAAATTCATCTAGAAGCTTAAAATACATGCATATATGAAATTAGCCAAGAAACTTCTGAATTATAAGAGCAACAGTGGTAGTTATTTTTACCTAACATACATTTTGACACAGTAACAATACAATAATAACTAATAACAATACAAACAAACCCATAGATGAACCTATATGGACGAAGGATTAGTTTACACTTCTCAACAGAATGGTGTTTATAAAACCGAGCATATCAGGAATGGCATTACATGAACGGATTAAACAGCAAAAAACGCACAACCTGAGGCTCTGGACACAGCTCACAGGTCCAGGGCGTTCCCGAAGATGTGAGCCCTGGGTTCTCTCCCATCAACCCAACATTAGAGAATATGGGTGAGAAGCTAGAACTTAAGGAACCTGTCGCCAGAACGCTGTGGCAGCTACTGCACACTGACAAACCTAAGAACCAAGGAGCCTGCGGGCCAGGCAGCCTGGGGAGACCAGCCCAGCGCAGCGCGGCCACCGGCTCGCACCAACCTGGATCCGCCGGGGTAGGCAACGGACGCGAACGCCAGGCCCCGCCCGCCCACCGGAAGCGCCGCGGCGCCCCCCGGGCCCCGCAGAGTCCCGCCCCGCCGAGTCGGGGGTGCAGGGTCCCCCTCCGGGTTGCGGACGCGGGCGGCGCACTCACCACTTCCAACTACCGGATTCCCAGGTTCTCGCCTCGGGTCCCCACAAGGCAGGTGACAGGGCAAAGGGGCAGAGGCAAAGCGGCCCTGAACCCCTGGGTAGAAGTCAGTGGACCCTAGTAAGGGATTCGGGGTGGGCTCGCGGGGGACAAACGCCCGGCGGGGAGAGCCCGCCCTTTCCGCTCGGCCGCGCGCTTCATTGGGCTGTTCTTACCTCCGATTGGGCAGGGCTCCAGGCCCACCCCACGGGCTCTGACTGACAGGAGACGGCCTGGCCGGGGTAGAAGGGAGCCGGGGGCAGGTTCTCAGCTGCAGGCCTTTCTTTTCTTGCTTCGCTGAGTAGCAAGGACCTGTGGATGAGGCTGCTTTTGAGGCAAGAATTCGTATACATTGGAAGACCTAGCACAGCTATGGGGACACTTGCATTTGACTTTTATTTAAGGTCCTATCAAACTGAAGCAGATTGGAGAACACGTAAAACCCTACCACTCTGGGGTGCAAGGCTACAGGATACCAAGGTCAACCCAAGGCGGGCAAGTTAGCGCCTCAGGTCGCTGCTACTGTATCACACTAAGTATTGTCCGTGTATCACACCAAGCAGTATTGTCCGTGCAGCTCTGTGTTAAGACTCTGATTTTATCCCTGATACCACAAAAACTCCTATGTGAATGCATTACTTATGTGTACATATCATTCTCAACTGGAAAGAATATAATGATAATTATTTTTAAACTTCACTCGTTTGTGGTCTTGGGAGGAAGTAGGTTGAGATTTGAAATGAGACACAATCCCATAAATCAACAATATCCAAGGCAAACTGTGAGACAAAGGCATACCTTTTTTGTATTTGATACTATTCACATTTCAAAATATTAACAAGGCAGGCATGGTGGTGCATGTCCAAGCCTGAGGCAAAAAATCACAAGTTCTAGGTTGGCCTTAGTAACTTAGTGACTGTGAGATGCTGTCTTAAAAATAAAAAGCTGGGGGCTGAGGGGGGTGTAGCTGTAGCTCAGTGTGAAGGTTGTAAGTTCAATACCCAGTACCTAGGTACTTGCATACATACATATGTATTAAGACACCGGTGAAAATGTTACCAGGTTTTGAAGTGGTAGCACCTCCTTCTGGAGGTGGTTTCTAGGTTCTTTTCGTCTCAAACAATTGCGTGAAACAAACAAAAACGGTGGCAAAGCTTCACACTTATTTGAGATGGAAAAATTGAAAATGAGGGGTAAGGGAGAAACCAGCTCTGCAAAGCAAGACCGGGCCAACTAAAAATAAAAATAAAATAAATAAGAAAAAATAAAAGTAAACTGTAGGCAATACAGGGTGAGCTAATGTGGGGTGGCATGTTAGCAGGCTCCTCGTGCTGTCTTGTCTCCTTTTATTCACATGTAGTAAGGTCTCAGAAGTGCACATAGGGGTTCTGAGAATCGTTTTGTGCATGCATGGAAGAAAGAAAGACAGTCTTGCATGAGAACTATAGTGAAGAGAACAGAAGAAAAAGCCCTGGCATTAAAAAATTGAAAGTTCCTGTCATCCTTAGAACGAGTACAATTTGGTGGATATGTGAATTGGCTTTAGTTGCCTCTCCCCTTTCAGGTTATGAGATGTTACAAGAGACTCAAAGAATATAAACAACAGGTATGTAGGCCACCAAGGAAGTTGAAGTAAGTTTACACAGGGATACATAATGAAGCTGTAATCTACATAATATAGAGGGTGGGGCTTGTATGTTTTCTATAATGATCTAAGAGTTCATGCTTACCATACTTTTAGATTTGCCTTGGGATTTCTGGAATCTAAATATCTAAATGTGGGGGCTTTATTTTTTTCCTTTTATTGTACTTGGTATGAGGTCTCACTTTGCAGTTTGGATTTGTGGTGATCTTCCTGTTTTCAGCCTGCCCAGGACTGAGATTAAAGGCATGCATCACTACTCCAAGTCTTGGTGGTTCGCTCAGCACACCTGGGAGCAGGGTTAGTGGAGCATGTGGTGCTGGTTCAAACCCCAGTCCCTAGGCTTGCTCTTACAGGTGCTTAGTCCACTCAGCTATCTCACTGACCCTACGGTGGGGACTAATGAGTGATGTGCCATCACTCTTAACCTCCTTATTCTCAGAGAAACATAATGAAAAGTTAAAAAAAATCCTCTCAGGACTCAAGCTGCAACTCAGAAACATGTATAGAATATGTAAGGCTGTGAGTTCAATCCTCAGCACTGCAACATAAAATCAATATCTCTCTCTCTCTTTCTCTCTCTCTCTCTTTCTCCCCTTCCTTCCCATCCATATTTCCCACCTCCCAATTCTATCCATACCTCATGTGCCCTGCAAAAGTCAGGCCAAGTCAGGACATCATTCTGAAACCAGCATATAATATCTACCTCCCTCTGGGAACCTCTGTTCATTATGAGGTAAAGATGAGGCAAAGGAAAATTATAGGCGAGCCTGTGGCTTGGGAATCATGGTGAAAGCCCTTTTTATTGTGAATGAATACATAGGACATAAAGTTCGCGATTATGCTGTTCAGCTCAGGACCAGACCAAGTGGAAGGCAACAGCACCAGAGGAAGTTTAGAAGGCATTTTTATTATGCTAATACTCTAGTGGGAGTCTCAGTTCCAAATCATTAGCCCCATCTTCAGGTTACCAATCACTTGTATAGGCTTTCAGAAGGAAGTACAAAAAGACAGATAATATAATATTCTATATTTGGCCACACACATCTTTGTTATTAATTGCTAGGCAGAATTTACTGTTATAGAAACTAATAAGCTTACTATCATATAACATGGGGAAAGAATCGATCATTGTCTGAGACTGAGCAGAGCTGGCTTTGCTTGGTAACCCTGGGACTTGAAAGTAAGCAAAACCCCTCTTGTAGCTAACATGTGCTTGTCTTGCAGCTGGCACTCGGGGTGTCAAGGCTCCTAGATTTTGTGGCTTCCCAGTTACGAGAACCGACTATGCTTTTCAGTCTCATCCTTGAACAATGTTACAAATATACTGGTATTAACAAATAAGATTTAAATTTTTCTTCACATTTGAAATAGCCTCTACAATTATCACCCTCTATGAGTATTTAGCTCAGAAGCATTAAGTCCATCCCCACTGGTGTGCAGCTTTGCCACCAGCCAGCTTTCATACTTTTCTGTTTATCAAACTAGAAGTCTGTCTTCATAAGCCCTAACTTCCTTTTCCTGCTGTCTCAGTCCCTGAATGCTGCCGAGCTACTGCCACTAAATTTCATTACTTCAGGGAACTCAAAGAAACAGAATCCTGCAGTAATTTTCCTTCTGTGCTTGACTTATTTCTTATAATGTCAGCAATATGCCAATAAGGTTAGTCAGAATTCTCTTCTCCCAAACACACTATAATTAACATCATAAAGCACAGTATTTCAAGGTAAGTAAAAGGTAATAAAATATATTAGGGGATTGAAAAAGTGGTGTATAGGTAGAAATTTCATATATCAAGAAATTAGAAATATAACTAAAAAGCTAGGGTAAAGATGAGATAAAAATGAATAATATAATCACAATTATGCAAAAATAACTATATGAATTGCTGCTTTAGCTGGGAATGAAACATCCAAATCTAAACTTAGATTGTCATGTACATAGCTACAGGTTATAATGATCATGAAACTATTAGAGAAAGAAATTAGAGTCTTTTGTTCTTTGAAATAAATCCCATATTGCAACCTACTATCAGTCTGAAAAATGATGCAGCTCTGAGTTGAGCCCCCTTATCTGTTTTAGGAAACACGTTTCTAAACTGAAGAAGGCTTAGGTCTCCAAGAATGTATTTTACTTCTAAACCCATGTAGAGGTTTCCTGTCTGGTCTTAATAAAATGATGTAGCACTTAGGGACAAAGATGCAGCCCAGTAGCTCTGCACTGGAGGCCAAAATAGAGAAGACCTCCATGGCCACCATGACCTTCCCCTTGGTGCTGTGGTACACAGGGAGGAAAGTGACCCAGACACTGCAGAACACCAGCATACTGAAAGTCAGAAACTTGGCTTCATTGAAGGTGTCAGGCAGGTTCCTGGCCAGGAAAGCCAACGTGAAACTCACCAGGGCCAGGGAGTCCAGGTATCCCAGGACACAGTAGAAGACCATGAGAGAGCCCTTGTTGCAGATATTGATGTTGTGGCCATGTTCAGAGTGTACATATCTGTCAATAAAGGGTGGCTTTGTTCCCATCCAGATTCCACAGATGGTGAGTTGAATCAAGGAGCACATAGGGATAGTAGTTGTACGTTCCCCTGACAGCAGCAGTTGCCTCATTCTTCTTGCTGGAATAGTGACCCTAAAGGTCAGAACCACAGTCATAGTTTTGGCCAAGACAGTGGAAACAGCCACAGTGAACACCACTGTAAATGTGGTCTATTGAAGGATGCAGGTGGCTGTGGTGGGGTGGCCAATGAAGAGCAAAGAACAGAGAAAACAGAAGAGGAGGGAAATGAGCAGGATGTATCTGAGCCTTTGATTATTGGCCTTGACTATGGGGCTGTCTTGATGCTTCACAAAAAGCCCAAAAACAACAGCTGTGAGAATAGCAACAATCAAGGCTGTAGCAGCCAGCATCTTCCCCAGAGAGTCTTCATAAGCCAGAAATGTTGCAAATTTTTGCAGGAAATGATTTCTCTGAATGTTTGCATATGTATGATCTGGACACCTCACACACTGTTCCATATATAGTGGGAAAAAAAACATTATTAGTCCAGGTTCATTATTTCTCTCTTATTGACAACCTCCTCCAAACAGAAGTTCATTGTGGGCCAGCCTGATACCTCAGTGGACTAAAGCACCTGCTTAGTCAGAGCACAGTGGCCGGGGTTCTATCTCTGGTGTGCCATGCTGGCCCTGTCCCCGGGGTTGTGCTGAGATGGCAATTGAGACTGGGTGTGGTGGCGTGC
>NDGM010978884.1:0-10756 GCA_002564305.1 Octomys mimax | reverse complement strand
ATTTGGCACAGGGTTACGCAGCTCAGACTCATAGTGATCCTCTTGTTTCAGCCTCCCCAGCACTGGGATTACAGGTGTGCACCACCATGCCTGGTTTTGGTAGCCACCACAACGTGCCCAAGATTCTGGGACCAGCTCAGCATGCGGTACTAGGGATCGAACCTGGGTCCTTGCACTTGTCAGGCAAGTGCTTAGACCACCAAGCTATCTCCCCAGCCCCATATGCTTCATTTTAACTTTCTGAATACCTACCTGCAACATACAGCTTATGAGACCACTTCATACGAAACACTTGCTGCTGATTAAACAGAAGCCTGCCACCTAGATGCTCAGGTCACCAGACGTGCAAGAAACGCGGCCTATTTTTCTGATCTTTCTTGCCCAGATCAGAGGCACTAGCTGTCCCCTGGGCAGAGGTCAAGAATACTGGGGCCCCAGGCCCCAATGTCAGCTCACTCAGGGCACAGGAAGGCCAAGGCAGATGGCTGGCTACCACCCTCCCCAGAACCCTGGCCTTTATTGGGAACCACAGGAGGGAAGCAACACACCCCAGAGGCCTACTTGGACAAGGAACGTTGCTCAGGCTGGCCAAGGCCTGGGTCCGCCACATAGCTACGGCGCTAGGTCGAGGCCCAAGCCAGTCACAGGATGGGAGCTGTGTGTCATGAACTCCGGCACGCCACAGCGTAGGGCTCCTCTGGGTCCTGACCAGTGCTCAATGTGTAGAAAGCCTGGCTTTGGCGACACCGACCTCTCTGCCCTAGCCTCTCTGGGGCCAGTGTCCACTGTGAGCCCTCCAGAGTTAGGAGGACAGCAATGCTAGGGCACCCGGTCAGCAGGACGTGGAGGGGGAGAAGGAGAGCACAGTGGAGTCTGGTTTCTAGCCAGAGGACCCAAGTGAGTGGGGTCAGGAATGCAAAACGTGGCAGTGGTGTGGGGAGAAAAGCCCTGAGCTGCCACTTGGGGTGCACTGAGCCGGAAGTGCCTATGTCCCCTCCCTTCACCCCCATAGCCATTCCATCTCCTAAAAATAGATCAGGCCACTGTCCACAGGCACCACCCTGGACTCTCCCGCATTCTTTCCTGAGTCAAGATTGGATGAGCCCCTAGGAAGCGCAAGCCATAAGAAGAAGCCTTCCTCCAAGGCCAGGTGCCTGCTCCCATCCTCAGCAGCAGCCCTCACAGCCGAGCTAACCCAGACTTTAGGCACCAGGTCACTCAACAGACCTGCACCAGAGCAACTTCGACCGCTTCACTCTACTCCTCTTGATCAACAACCAATAGGCAGACTTCTGAGCCGCCCCAAGGGCTTGCTCACTCTTGGGTCCCACCCCGCCTCGCTATCTGGAACAGGAGAATGAGACCCAAGTGCTTCTGTGTCCCCGGGATTATCTGGGGCTCCACATACCTAAAGGTGCTCAGCCAATGCAGGGGACAGTGGTGATAAAAGGGCGATTCTTCCTGGAAGGATACCATGAGCCCAGCTCCAGCAAAGCCACCCACGACAAACTCCAAGGTGACCCCCGAAAGCCCCTAAGAGGTCTTTAGACCTCTCTCCCTTGTTCTTCCTCTAGTCATTGCTTCTCCCTTCCCCCAGGCTTTAGGGTTAAACGCCTCAGATCCTTCTGTTTCTGTAGTCTGCCGCCCCAGTGGGACCTGTCCCAAGGAGCACTGAGAAACGTGAGACAGCACAGACGTGGCACGAGGTCTTGCCTGTCCGATGTGCGTAGCCGCATCGTCCCCACAGTCTGCCTCCATGCCCTGTCCCTGGGCCACACTGCAGTTCTCCAGGCTGACCCACACATCTCCCCCTGCTGTCCTCGGAGTGCGGTGACAGCCCTGTCCACAAGCTGCATCTGCCCTCATCAGCTCCTTCCTGCCTGTTCCAGGAACTCGCCCACAAAAATCTCATTTGTTCACTCCAAGTCTACGTGCTGAGCATGTGTCTGGTGCCAGGAACTGTTCAAAGCACTGAAGTTACAGCAGCAAGCAAGACAGAGAGAAGGTGACAAACGTACCCTACTCACGAACAAGCGAGCAAGCAAGTCTCCGAGTGTTCGGAAACACACACCACTGCAGATGGAGCAGTCAGACCACACCCTCTGGGCTCCGTGGGCCTCACAGTGCAGCCGCACGTCATGGGGCGCCTTCCCGAGGGGTGTGGACAGACAGCTCTGCTTCCTGTGGAAGAGCATGCAGGGGCACAGGGAAACCCGGTGGGAGGCTGCTGACAAGGCACAGACCAGAGAGAGGTCAACAGCTCAGGCCACTATGCTGGCTACGGGGCAGAGAAAAATGGCTGGGTTCTGGGTCCTGTCTAGTGGATGGAAGTTGTGGATGGACATGGAGCCTGGCTATGGGAGAGGGGCTGGTCCTCAGCTGCTGCTTGAGTAAATGATAAGGGGCGGAAACCGGAGGAGGATGAGGGGTGGGTCAGGAGGACATGCAGAAGTTGTGCTTTGTTAATGGACAGTGTTGAAAGGGTCCCAGAAGGAGACCCAAATGGGGGCACCACTGGCCTGCCACCCTCTCTTTCGTCTGCAATCTTGGTAGCCTTAAAACACACACCATCATTCAGCTTTCCTCCCCACCTCTGAGAAACTTCTCTGTGAGTCCATCTTATCCTTCTCCTCACTCAGAAGCCAGCCTCCTAGGGAGCCCTGAGGTGCCGCTTCGCACTGTCACAGGCCAGCTTGGTCTCAGTGACAGCTAGGACCAGGACTCGGGCTGCCCCATGAGCTCCCATGGCTTCCAGACACCGCACCATCTCAGTCCCCTCACGTGACATGCGGGAATATGTTATTTAAAGAGAAGAAAGACAAACTTAAGTCTGAAGTGCCCACAAATTCTGCTACAACTGACTTTCTGCTGCAGTTTCCCCACAAAGCCTCCAGTCAATTAATAATAGAGCCGCCCAAAATAGGCACTGGTGTAGAAGTATTTTCAATTATTATCTTTTTTTTATAATATGGCAACTGATTGTTTTGTGGTGTGAGATCCTCGAGATCAAGCTGTAAGTGCTACTTTTCATTTAGTTGCGTGTAGACACATGGAGAAAAGCTGTGACATTATTAATCACTATATTCAGTTATGATTGATAGGCTTTTCTGCAGGGAGGAAAAACTGCTGCAGATACAGTCTGTCCCAACAGCTCTGCGATATGCTAATATTTTCTTCAGATGAAAGGGGAGATGTGTTCAAATACCTGCTAAAGTCGGCAATTAATACCGAGTGCACCCAAAGGGGGGCTGACTGGGGCGGGAGGATGCCGGGAATGCACCGGAAGCCCGAGTGTTTTGGTACACAGCCTCCTTGCAAGTTTGATGTGGCCTTTTTACCAGGCAGCCAGACTGCATCCGGGCGCGGGCGTTCACACACACACACACACACACACACGTGGTGTTCGCGCGTTAAGGAGGGTTTAAGAAATGGCGGCGATTCTTGTGACGCTTTCCTCTGCTCCTCCAGCCGCCGTTTCTTATACTTCCTGTTTTGGAGAAGATTCCTTTACTTGGGAAAACAAACGGCCCCATCACTTTTGCCTCTTCTCCGTGAGGATGCTGCAGAGCGAGCAAGTAGCTTAGCACCTATAATTATTTACTAATTGCCTCTGAAATGACTCGGCCTGCTTCTATACAACTCCAAGGCACTAGGGTAATCCCATAAAAATGTGTGTCGGATCACTGGTGTCCAACGCACACACTAGTCACAGCTGACTGGGTAGACCAGATGCTCCAGCATCATGGTGCCTGGACCTTGGAGCCTTCTTTTCTTTTGAGGATTTCTGTCGCTTGGATGGTGACGTGATCAGTATGAGAGCAGATAGCCTGGGGCTTCGGATTTCTGTTTTTATGTTCCTTTAACTGAATTCTCCACCCTTACGTTCCAGTCTTCAGCTAAGCGCAGTTTCCTCGTGAGCCTAAGAAAAGGCTCAGCATTTACGTGATTTTGTTTGTTTCATTCTGGAGTGCTGGGGATTGAACCCAGGGCTTTCACACTGAACTACATCCTCAAAACCCCTGCTTTTATTAGACAGGGTCTCGGTACACTGCTGAGCCTGGCCTTGGACTTGGGATCCTACTGCCTCAGCCTGCTGGAATACAGGGATTCCGGGCCTGGGTCACCACACCCAGCTCAAGGCCCAGCACTTATGCACATACCCCATTCTCACCCAGGTCCCAGCAGCTCCTATTTCTAAGTAATGCTACTTGAGGCTCACAACTGGCTCCCCACCACCTTCAGGCCAGGGTGGGCTTGTCGTTCCTCCTCAGCTCCTCCACCTCCACCTCATGTAGGAGTCAGGAGTCGACCGATGATCAAACAGTAAAAAGGCAGAAACTGTTACCCTGGCCACACACAGCTCTGCTTTGCCCCTTGCCCTCCCTGGCAGATTCCTCCCCGCTGGAAGTGAGCAGACTACACCTCAGGGCTTGGCCTTACAGCAGGGCCCCCACGTAGGCAGAGAGCTGGAAATACCTGGGAGAGAGAGCTGACTGGCAGAGGCTGGGGAGAGGCAGTCACCTGGATGCCAGCCCAAGCGGGTGCTAACGGGTGGGAGACGACCGCGCCCTCGCCCCCCAAGAACGTGAGCACAGGCTGATCACAGAGGCAGAGTGGGTCTGCCTCGGAGCCTGGCTAGGTGTCACATCGGCTGGGAACAAAGCCAGCTGCAAGCCCTTTTCCGCAGAAGCCCTGAGGGGCAGGGCTGCCTGGTGGTTAGAAAGAGGAGGACATTAGAAGGGGGTGGCAGGGCGAAACTGCAGCTTCTCCACCACCAGCTGTGCCCCTCTGCCAACCAGGTCCCCTGCGTTCCCAGTCTCCCCTGTGTAACATGGGACAGCATCTACATGCCATGTGCCTGCTCCTGTGAACACAATGCTTTATTTAATGTTCTTCGGTTCTAGGGAGTGAGCCTCTGCACTGGGCTACATCCCCAGACCTGTATGCATTGTTTATTTTGAGACAGGGTCTCACTAAATCGCTATGTTGTCCAGGCTGAGCTCAGACTTGCAATCTTCCTGCCTCAGCCTCCCAGGAAGCATTTAGAATTCCTAGTAAGTATGTAATCTCTGATGGCTAAGGCTATTACTAGAGTTGGCAAAATCCAGAAAATCACATTAGTGCCCAGAAGACAGTTCTGGCCACCTTCCCAAGCCTGGAGCCCCTACTCTCTCTTCCTTTCTAACACAACCTCCCGTCTGCCTCCTTGTTCAGACATCAGCCTCCTGGGGTGCCCTGGGGTCCACCAGAGTGAGTCCAGCGGCCACACCACGGCTGGCCAGGGTTGGTCCACGCTGTTCACGGGGACCCACTCCAATAATAGTGACCGGTTTGGGTGTGGGGTGCAGTCAGGGCTGTGAGATGAGGAGGCGGATCTATAAAGACTCACACTGAAGGAAATTGCACATTAGGAAAAGGCTGGCATTGAAGTAGCTGCCTGCCACTCCTGGGGCTGGCAGCACCTCGGTGACCAAGGTGAGGTGGGCTGGTCCATCTTGCAACCCAAACCCTCTTGATTTCTTTCTGCAGGGGATTAGAAGTTCCTGTTGTCATCAAAGGTGGTAAGGCTGGGTCTGCTCCTCCCCATAGGCCGAGGTGGGGAAAGCTTGCTTCAGGAGGGGCCTTGCAGGGGACCCAGCTCCAGGAACGAACTAAGGGGCCACACTTACTATCTAGCATGCAAGAGGCTTGGTTTGCATTCTTCTCTTGCATTCTTCTCGTTCACCCTTGTATCTCTGAGTAACTCAGAACTGTCCCAGAAGCAGACAGGACCCTGGTTTCTCCAGATTTCTCTGCCCCAAGGCCAGCAGCTCTGACATTAGTTTTGGGGGGTTTTTTTGTTTCGTTTTGTTTTTTCTGGTACCAGAGATTGAACTCAGGACACTGTGCTTGCCAGGCAAGCGCTTATTCTACTGAGCTATCTCCCAGCCCTCTGGCATCAGTTCTGGCTGAGGCCCCAGGCCCAGTAGAGAGCAAAACTCAGCTTCACCAGCTTTGACAACAGGAACTTCCAGAGCGGAGCCTGCCGTGGATACCCTGGGCCCCTCCCTGGGCTCCTCCCTGGGCCGGTAGCTTCCTCCTCCCCCAGTGTCACAGGAACTGGCAGCAGTTCCTCCGGTGATGCTGTCACTGAGGACAGAGGCAAGGTCACCCCACCTGGCCTCCTCCTCCCAGACATTCTCAGAAGCTAAGGCTCAGAGAGCTAGGGGTACCGGGGCGAGGAGCGGAAACCATCAGAGACTAAGAAACCCGGCTCCTTGTACAGGAAGCAACTAGGAAGGGCAAGCTCTGGGGCTCAGGTAAGCAGAATTGGCCCCTTGCCTTCCCTGGCAGACTCGTCCCCTCTGCAAGTGAACAGGCTACATCTCAGGGCTTGGCCTTGGTGCCGGGGCCCCAGGGTAGGAGGGAGCCGGAAATACCTGGGAGAGAGGGCTGGGCAGCAGAGGCTGGGGAGAGGCAGTCACCCAGACTCTGGCCCAAGTGGGTACTGATGGGTGGGAGACGACCCTGCACTCACCCAGGATGGTGAGCACAGGCTGCTCAGAGGTGGAGTGGGTCCACCTTGGTGCTTCAGGTGCTTATTACTGGGTATTTTTAACCACACACAGCCCTTCATGGGTCCTTGTTACCTCCCCTTAGGACTTGCCTAAGGCCTCCTGGATGATGGCTGGCAGAGCCTAGGACAGAACCCTGGTCTGAGATCTGTTCCATTTCCCCCCACCGTGCTGTGAGTCAGGGCATGGGCAGGGTGGGCTGCCGTGTGTGCCCACCTGACCCAAGGGCAGAAGAGACAAGGCTGCACCCCGCAGCCTCTCGTCAATGGCTCCTCCCTGCAACCTTGACCTTGACCTGTCCTTGCAGGAAGAACCTGGAGAACTGTGTTGTTTTCACCTTCCTGGGGGAGACTTTCTGTGGGGCAAGTCTGGGCTAAAAGGACCTAAGTGAAAGGCCTGGGTGTGAGGGAGTTTGGTTTAAAAATTCCTTATCAATTTGGCCATTTATAATCCCAGCCCACGTCTGTTTGCTGCATGCAGAAAAACAATGCTTCATTATCTATCTGTGGCAATATTAAGCTGCTAAGACAAATCTTTTCAATGGTTGACTGTCCCAGGAGGGTGTCGCAAATAAAAGACCTACACCAAAAGAAGTATCTCTCGGACCCACATACTCCTAAGAGAACAACCAGTGGACCACAACAGAAGAAAGGAATCATTATGGCCGGGTTCCTACTGATGCCAACTAGACCCAAGCAGGTTTTTAGGAATGCATAATGCTGTAAAAATCATCACATTAAGATGAATTGTCTGGCGTGGATGGTTGCAGCCAGGAAACTTGAGGCAAACATTTTGCGGTTCTCTGGGTATTTTTGATTTGGAAATGTATGAAAGTCTCAGAAGAGTTCAAAAAAGAAAGAAAATTTGTCACATTTCAAACCAACATATTGCATCAAATAAATTAAAACATGATTCTCAAACTGCTCGGGTAAATGACAGGCTCAAATGCATTTTAAAAAGGCGCCCAGTTCCAAGCCCTGTATGACATTGCCATCTCCTCCTCCCGTCCTGAGCTGCGAGACGGGCCCTAGCCATCACGGGCACAGACAACGAGGCCACATGGTCCCCGTGCAAATGCGTGCCACCACTCCTGTGGCCAACTCACTTCAGGCTCAAGTGTGCATCACTTTGAGTTGGCCCAGTTATTTTTACCACGCCACTCTTGATTGGCATTTACTGCTGAAAAGCAGTTGTTTCCTCCTCCTAAAGAAAAACCTGCTCCGTCTTAATGCAAAAACAGAAAAGGCAGCCTTGCTAATAAAGGTCCAGCGAGAACGCGAACGTGATTAATATTCTGGGATTTCTGCCTGTACCACTCAACAGCAGCGGCACCATCCCAGGCAAAGCCACAGAACAGAGCTGTCACCTCAGCCTGTGCCCAGCCCCACAGCCAGGAGGTGCTGATGTGAGAACTCCCTGACAGGGCGCTGGGCTGCGTGGTGGCATCTGCTGCTAACTGGTTGCCTGAGACCACGCAGGAAGGCAGTGTTTTTAGAGACCTCTATTACCTTTTCTCCCACTTGGAGCTCAAGTTCTTTCAGGGTCCGGCAGCTGTCCATTTCATTCCCCACTGCCCTTAAAAATAGAAACAAAGTATCTTTGTTAAAATGTTTTAATCAAATATTTGTTCAACATTAACCACAATGTCTATGCAGGAACTGATCACAGAGATTTCTAAACAATCTCTTTTAATACAATGGCATTTATTCCCTATCTGGTAGGGAGGCAAGGAAGTGGATTAAAACACTGATGAATCCATAGCTACATGGCCAGGTGAAAAGGAAGGGAGAGGTGTGTGGCGGGGCGGGGCCCGGAAGGCTGCATTTCCACCCCCAGCGTGTCCCTTGTCCCTGTGCTTCCCAGCCGCCATGACGTGAGCAGCCTCTCTTCCACCAGGCCCCTTCCACCTTGGGGCCAGCTGACCACGCACTGAACTGTGAGCCAAAACAACCTCTCCTCCCTATGTCGGGGTTGTGTCCCAGCAGGAAGAAAGTGACTCAGACAATCGCCCCTGGGACCTCTGGGTCAGGGCCACCACTGTCCTGACTTTGCAGACCCGAAGTCAAGGGTCTTCCCAGACACAGAGAATGAAGGTGGGGTATAAGCAAAAGCAGGTGATGAGTTCACGCCTGGCCCCAAAGCCCCTGCTGCTACCCTCTGTCCTGACACAGAGGGCTCCCCGTCCTCACAGGGGAGGACTTTACAGCTGATGTGCATCTGTACCCGCCGCCAGGCCTCACTGACCAGTGGGACACTGTCATTTACTGATAACAGTGACAGACAGTAAATAAGCAAGGTGAAACAATAAACAGTCTGTGAAGGAAATAAAGGGGGAAGAAAAGGAGGCAGGGATGATGGGGTGACTCTTTCCACTAGGATGAGCAACAAAAGCCTCTGGGACCAAGCGTCATGGAATGGAGAGCCAGGCACTGAGGGGTGACAGAGCTCCTCAGGACACACAGGACATGCGCAACCAGCACGTGGTGCATCCCGGGCCAGCAGGAAGGAAGCGGGCAGGCCAGAGCTGGGGAGAGGGGCAGTGGCTGAGTTCAGACGCGGAGGAAGAAGCGAGCCTCGGGAGCGCTGCCTGCACACAAGGATCTGGACAGCAAGCGAAGGGCAAGAACAGCCGCCGGAACATTCGAAGCAGGACTTGGCTTCGTGATAGCTACCCGGGAGGCCCCAAGGTCTGCTTTAAAGACAGCATGGGGCAGTAACCCAACTCTCCTAGCATGCTAAGTGTAGCGTTTTAATATTGCTTTAGTGATATGTTCAACAGATGCAAATCTCTGTAACATACTGCGTCATGACTTAGATCTGGGGCAACCTCCACAATTCGCGTGTGTTTGGAAGAAGGCCGAGATCGCAGGAGTGCTGTACTCGTCAGTGGTATTCAAGCCGCCTTGCCCCTAGGAGCGACCCGGTCAGGGTCCCAGTGTGGTCTGCAAGGCTGTGCTTCCCTCCTGCCTCCTCCCTTCTCTCATTGCCTCCTGACTCCCAAGATGTGAGCAGCCCTGCTCCTCCTCTGAGGCCCTCCCATCATGCATTTCTGCTGACCTTGGACCAAAACGTCTAAAACCATGAGCCTGATCCCTTTCTTCAAGTTGTGGGTGTCAGGAGTGACTTGACTAGCCACTACCCAGGTAAATGGAACAGCACCAGTGGCCCAGAATCCCGCAGACACTGCCTCCCTGGCCAGGCCTCTGCCTCCCTGCATGCCAGCAGGCAGTGGTGGGCCCTGACTGAAGCCCGACCTCTTCTTCCACCCACACTCCCCCGCGAGGCGGCCCTGTCCACCTCTCCCCACCAATGCCACCTCCATCTGTGCTGCAGGAGAGCTGCAACCTGTAGCCATCAGCAGTCAGCTACTCCTGGAGTGACATTAGGTCTCTGCAGATTATTATTGAGTCTGTGTTCTTTAAAGATCCTCTCACTTTTAAAGTTTCATGCTTACCCAGTATTTAGTTTTTTTTCTCTTACCAGGCTTTTTCTGGTTATTATCTAGCCAGAACAATCCTTATCTTTTAAGCAGACCATTTGTTATAAATAAGTGCTTAGGGCAGGCCAAATAGCTCAGCGGATTAAAGAGCCTGCAAGCAGGCACATGATGGGCCAGGGGTTCTATCTGCCAGGCCTGCCCTGCTGGCTCCACCCCCAGGATGTGCTGAGATAGCAACTGAGACTGGGCGTGGTGGCACGCGCCTGTAATCCCAACATCTGGGGGGCTGTAAACAGAGGGATCACTACGAGTGTGATCTAGTAGTGAGACACCCTGTAGACCTTTCCCTAAAAAATACAGAAAATAAATAAATAAGTGCTTAAGTCCCAAAAATCTGTTTTGCCTGAAGTGAACATAGCTACCCCTACTTTCATTTCTTTTATTGTATGACATAACTGTATTCTCCTCTTCTATCTCTCAACCTACTTCTTTTTCTTAAATGTCCTTTTTTCAAAAGCCATAGCTGGAATTTTTATCTAGTCTTATACTCTCTGTCTTTTACCTAGAATATTTAACCCCTTTACATTTAACATAATTTTATAATGTACATGTAAGTATTGGTCTTTAAATGTGTGTTCTTTCTATGTACTATTTGTTCTAGATTTTTCCATTCTTTTCTTTTAGATTGTTTTTAAAAATCATTTCATTTTGGGCTGGCGAGATGGCTCAGTGGTCTAAAGCACCTACTTGGAACAAGCTTGGC
>NDGM010978881.1:0-21032 GCA_002564305.1 Octomys mimax | reverse complement strand
CCCCACCCCATGACTGCATGAGGCTTTGGGGGGACAACTAGACACAAACCATAACAATGAGCATCGTGTTCCACTTATATTTACATACTTGCATTTCATGAACCTTTCTTATTCTTCATCTTCTAGCTTTGCATAAACTGATAAATATGACATTCCTTTCTGTACTGAGATTTCTGTTATATTTCTGAGAGTCAGCCTAAGCACTGTGAGGCTAAGAAAGACTTCTTTGACTTCCTGCTTGAAGGCCTCCGACCAACCTTCTCCGACTGTCAGTTTTCAGTATTCTGAGAGAGCCCATAACCATAGCACAGCACCTATGGTAGGCTTCTGCTTTTCAACAGGTAGGGGACTTAGAGACTTACAAAAATCCCAGTGTTATAAATAGAGACAAATTACCTAAATGTTTCAGTATAGATGGGGAAACTGAGGCCCATCAAGATGAAATGTTGCAAGGGGAAGACTTGTTCATGATCTGGGACTAGAACCCACATCTCTTAAGCATTTGCAATTATCCCAAACATCAAAGACATGGAAAAGAAAGAAACTCAGATTTACTAGTGCCACACACATAATTGCACATAATGGACTTTCACACACACTGGCATTCTGAAATATGTCTCTTAACCAGGTGCCTGAGAGCCCGAGGACTCCAAGCCAAATTAAAGCAGAGCTAACCACGCATGACCCTGCCTCCAAATACAGTGTTTCTCCTTCATTTTGACACATACCTTGCCCTTATTAGAACCAAAAACTGTTCTAATTGCTATTGGAAGTACAAGGCAAACATGAGAAAAATAACAGTTTACACAAATACAGTGCACATAGCCAAAATAATTCTGAACTAGATACACTGAATGCTCATCACTAAATGAAGAGCTGCACATAAAGGAGGAAATGTAGCGTCAGCAGATCAGACCTATGTTTGCAAAATCACTATCACCCTAGTTAAAGCACATATGTATGCAAATGCAATGATATATGGGTTGCTGGAAGTCTTAATGCTAATTAGGGCAAAGATGTCTCTTCCTTGACAAATTGAGGTGTTATTGTTTGACCTTCTATAATAGGTTTCCGTAAAAGCTTACAATTAAATGTCAGAATTTCAGTAAAATTACTTCACATTTATATGCTACAAAGGATTAAAACATGGATTTTTGCAAAGTGAAGAAACTGTCACTTTTGGACGGGCACTTACTAAATGTACCACCTATGAGATCCTATGACATTCACTGTTTCATTTGAAAGACAGACAGAATGATAATGTCTTTTAAAACTGTTGTAAGATTTACACATGGATTGAGAACAAAGCACCTGGCACAGGACATAGTATGTAATGGAAATCTTCTCTTTATTTCCTTGTGTTAATTATAATGTTTCTGCAAGTGTTTTCACATGTATCTAATCCTCACAAGATGTGAGCTGAACAGGACAGATGCTGTTTTCTCATCTTTCAGAGACTCAGAAACTTTACCCAGTTGTCTAGAAGCACCTGATAATAATTATATGATAAAACTGGGAACTAAATCCAGAGGTTCTTAGTCCACGTTGTGCTGTATTTGGTCAATCAACAAATACACATTTACATATTAGTCTCTATGGATATGACATGGAATAAAACAGACATGTCCCCTGCCCCCAATAAGCACTTCTTTGCATAATAAATCCTATAGAAAAGGGCAGAGGAAACAGCTATAAAAGGCAGAGATGTCTTGACACAGACACTTAAGTGAGCCAGAGACAGGCAAAGCATCACAACTGTTGTGCAAGTTCCCTGGCTGCAAAACAGGGATCAAAAAAATCTGGCTGGAGGTATACCACTTGTCCAAGGTTAATGAGCTACCGAGGAGCTAATTACATGTCATTACAAGAATACAACAAATCATCTTTTTCCTTCACCACCCTCAGAATAGGCTATGATGTTACTTTCAAAATGTTTCAATGTGTCTGTATAGCTATTTTAGCATCCTCTTAGTTATACCAATCAACACTTCAAAACAAGAGAAACTTGGACATATGTTCTTCCTGATCATGCCTCACATCGAACTAAAACAGTCTTAACACATTAAAAACACGAAGGAAGTTCTTGCTACTTCCCCCTCACACCTCCCTGCCTCCTGACCCAGTTTAGGGACTGATTTTACTTGGCTTATGCAATGCTCTGCACAGTTCCCTGCCCTCACTCACCTCTCTTCCTTTCCTACAATGGTTTTTCATGATCCACTTTGTAGGTATTTAGGGACCCTCATTCAATCAAGAAATTCAGTATCAAATCAGACTCAGCAGGTTCAGTGTCTCATCTCTCAAAACCAGGCAATGGTAACCATTCAATTGAAAATTAGCTGTGGACTCACTCTAGCCTTACTCTTCAGCATTTTCCTTACAGCATGACTTCACCCCATGAGATCCTGCCTCCACCCAGTCTCCCTTTCCTTGCTGCCTCTGGAACTAACGATCTCCTGTTCTCCATACTTACAGAAAGTCACAATATAAGCATTATGTGCCTTTCCCATTTTATGTGCTTTCTCTTCGTCCTTCATGAAGCCTTAGCAGTAACCAGCTTGATAAGCAATTTTGTCCGAAACCCTTTGCTCACTTACATACATACATTTTCTTCATTCCTACATTCATATGCCCCATGACTGACATGCCTTCTAACAGATCTTTGCCTCCAGAATCACTAATGTATCCATTCTTCAAAAATGCCTTACCCCAATATCTTCCAATACAAATACTTCTTAAACACACTAACAATGGAACCAGTCAGTGAGGTTAGAACATGGGCCTTTCATACTAAGGATGTGATCATTAGTTATCTCCTAGTCACCATTTCTCCTAGTTGTTGTGGTCCATGGGCAACATAATGAGCCTCTGTGAATTTCACCTTCCTCATCTGTAAAATGGTAGCAATAAAACTACCCCTGAAGTGGACAACATTGTGGTCCCCAATAAGTGACGGCTAATCACTTTGTGGTAATCATATGAGGGTGTGCACACAAGCAACTATCAAATGACGTGAAATTCAGTAAATGCTATAAATTACAAAAGAAAAATTCACATCTACTTGTACGGCTTATGGAAACCTTGCACCTTGAAGTGCAAATTACTTAAGCTTAGCTTTGGAATACTGCTAAAATGCCAGCATATAAAGACATTCTTAAAACATTCTAGAAAGAAATTATCATACAAAACTATGTAAATGGTGGAACAAAGGCACAGTTGCCTGGTCATATCACACAGGTTAACTGAAGTGGAAGGGAAAGGAAATATCACTAGAAGTGATTTGCTAATGATTCGAACTATTGCCATCATATATGGTATGATGTCCACTATGGTGAAGGGGTTCTATAAAATTTCTGACACCACTGTAAAATTTGGGAAATTTATCAGGTCTTCTTTGGGATGAATATATGAGAAGTTTTCAGTGAGCAGTTTTGTTTTTACCAGCATTCATATGTGTGAAGAAAATTTAGAACTTTAAGTACAATAGAAAAGCTCAAAGTATTTTTTTTTTTTTTTTGGTTGAGACACAACAACCTTTGGGGGCCTTTATTAGAAAATTCTCGTGCCAGCTGTCTCTTTTCTCCAGCTCACATTCACACAATATGCCTCTCTTGTTTCTCTTCGGCACTGCACTCAGATACTAATGAGTTTTCAGGAATAGAAAACCCAATAGAATATTAAAATTGGAAAGAGGAGCTTGTTGAGTTAATTTTGCCGAAGTGCATCATAACACACTGCAGTTATAAGAATGAATATTCAAATAGGAATTCAGTCATGGGAAAATTAATTAAAGAAAATGTTATTGCTAATATTGCTTTTTCTACATATACATATGCAGAGATACAGAATCATCTATATTGGCTCCAGCACTGACAATAATAAAAGTTAAACATTTATGAAAGCCGAATATTCAAGACCTCTTGCTGAATTGAAGTTAAAAGATTTTAAATTTTTAAAAACTGTAGTAGCTCAAGCACCTGCCTGGCCAGTACAAGGTCCTGAGGTTGATTCCTGGTACACCCCCTACCATACACACACACACACACACACACACACACACACACAGAAAAGAAAAACAGAAGAAAAAAATTTAAATTATGATTTTAAAAGAATTGTTTCTAAAAGACAAATATCACCATCATGTAATGCCTTTGCTTGAAATTTTCCATGGATGCAAAACACTAAAAATCAAAATCCTAGCACATCCAGAACACTTCACTGTGTGGGGTATGCATAGGCCTCATTTCACCAGCTTATAGTATCCTAAGTATGTTTGCTGCTGCATATCCCTGTCTTTGCACCTGCTCTTCGCTACAGAGGATACTTTTTTACTCTTTTATCCCCTCATCCTTACACACCAACTCAATTTTAGCTCTCTCAGTCTGTTAGAGCAAGGGCCTCTTCTGATAATTCCCTCAGCACTTTGGGATCAGTGCAAGGTAGTAAACACTGTGCACTACAAAAGTCAGAGATCATGCCAGACAGCTTTATATTTTACTGTCACGGTCTATTCATTGGCTGCTCACCCAGAAGACAGTACAATTATTGATAGATTAAACAAATACTACATAATAGCATTATGCTTCATAGAGTCTGACTGTGAACAAATATATAGTTTCTGCCCATAGTTAGACAGATAGATAGTAGATAGGTAGAGGGTAGAGGGTAGAGGATAGAGGATAGATAGATAGATAGATAGATAGATAGATAGATAGATCGAACAACTGGATTATACATATGCATTATAATTGCTGAAATTTTGTGGAAAAAAGTAAATATATATGTCTAGTGAAGTTTGAACCATATTAAACTACAAAGCAAGACCATAAAAATGCTTTACTGGCTGAGAACTTTGCATGGTTTAGCTTCATTCTCACACAAAAAACAAAAAAAGTGAGTTTTAATATTCAGATATTTATGGGCAAACTAAGGCCCCAGGTCCAAGGTCACTAAGCGATTAAGGGATAATAGCTGTGACACCAGGACTTATACATATGCTTTATACTATAAAACATTTTCTTAGATAGGACACTCGCACTGTTTCTTTTTAGTTTCTTCTAAAGACTAGAGTTATTAGCTGTAGCATATGGCAAATATACATTTGTTTTCAGAGACATACGTTGCTAACACACATGCAATTCTTCAGAGAACAACACAACCCTGAAGACAGGATGTGGGCGTGTGTGTGTGTGTGTGTGTGTGTGAAAAGGCAAATGGATCTGTATACACATGGCTAGGAAAATAGATTTCTCACCAAAATGGATGAAGACTTCCCAAGAGTGTGAAATTGCCCACAGAAAGTTTAGGATTATCAGGGCTACAAAAACCCTGTGCAACGTTTCCTATTGAAATGCAGGCCTCACAAAATAATCCATAGTTCCCCTGTCTCCTCAGGGGCTGTAGGTCTGGGCTTTGTTCCTGCAGCACAGATGAGTCCTTTATTCTGTTGTCTAAACAGGAAAATTGTGGTTCTCTGAGGGGAAAAGGCTTGGGTCTGAGTTTGACTTTTTATCAGTCATGTTAATTTGGAAATAAGCTATTACTTTGACTTCACATTCATCAGAGTCAAGAGTGGATTGTGTTCCTTTGGTCCCCTTTGTCCTTAATTAACAGTCACTGAATATCCACATTAATTAGTGGGGCTGAGTGATAGTTTGCCTCACCCTTCACCATGGTGGATAATTAAAATTCCCATTAATAAAATAGCTTCATTCATAACTTCTATAAACCTATTAGGAAAACAATAAACATGATTATAGGGTAGGTTCCCCTTTTCTCACAAACACCTCTCACTGTTCTTGTCTATTTCCATAAAGTTCTTACAGTGGTAAAGGGAAGGATAGACTAGAAACAACTGCGCATGCTAACTTTGGATCTGACCACTGAGGGCATGTAATTAACAGGATAGTCAGACAAAATAACTTTTGAGAACAGTGGAAGAGATCCATTTGAACTAGAAATGTTACGTGGTCTTATATGTCTAGAATTCCAGCCGGCTTTGAATTTTAATAAGGAAAAGCAAATGGTTTGTTCTCAATTAAATTGGAAATATCCATAAAGGATTTTAAATTGTCTGACATTTGTGGCTCAACTATGATTAATACGTGTGGTCAATATATACTGTATGATGAACACAGCTCATGAAAATTACAGAGATAAATAAAAAATACTTCCTGTCCTCAAGGAGTTTGCTGTCTAGAGAAATAAAAAGTCCCCAAAACAACAAACTCAAATAAAAAGAAGGTCCTGTATGCTAAAGAGAAAGCAAAAATCTGTTTTCAAAAATCTAAATCTCACTCCTCCCCTCCCCAGACTAGACTGCAAGAGTCTTTTAGATTCTCCCATTGCATGCGGTACTCCAATCACACCACTTGGCATACACTCCTTGTTTAATCCAAGAAAAAGGCAAGCTTCGTTATGACAACCACTAGTTTTGTCTTAGTTCAGACTCTCAGTGCTATCATGATGTGCGTATTTTAATTGTGTTAATTGAATGACTTAAAGCACAGTTGAGTATTAGGTAGCTATCTTAGTAATCATAGCAACCTTACAAATATAGAAACAAAGCTCCAAAAGACACAACATTTACAAACCTCTTATTGATACTATCAAAAGATCTTGTTTTATTTATGGGAGGATAAAATAATGGCAAGTCCATGAGGTGGCAAAACACCACCCAAAGTGCCTATCTTCCTAGTATAATATGCCTCCACTCTGTTTCCCCTAGTTTGTCCTTTTCTCAAGGGTGTACCGAACTCCAGTCACAACAAATCCTTCTCAGAATTTGCACTAGAGCATCAGTACTCAGTCAGTATTTCAAAAGCAGGTATGAAGCTCTTTTTTATTCCTTTGGACTTGATTTTTCTACCATCTCTCCCTGGGTACATTATTGAGGATAGTTTCTTGCTTCCACTCTGTAACTCCAGTGTTCATTTGCTTTTATAGAACCCAGTAGTAACCTTCATGACTGTTCAGTATGGAATTCTCATACATTTTGGCCTGGTTATTCCTTATGTCTCCCAGGCTTATATTTCTTTTAGACTTTTCAGGATGTAACACATAATAAATGCTCAATAATTATGTATTAGCTTTCACTTATAATATCCTATAACTCAGAGAAATCCTTTTATGTAGAAATTTTACCCCCCTAAGCATCTCCCTTTTTTCACCATGCTTTTGTGTTTTTAACCCCCAGCAGCAGGGCTTCTACCATTGAAATTGTTCTCACTGAGCTCTCCAGATGGTCCATTTTAAGGGTTCTTCAATGTCCTTGTTTTATTTTATTTCTCTACAGAATCCAAAATAGTCAACCAGGCTCTATTTAGTGGGTTTTTAAATACTCTTCAAAAAGTTGGCAGCATCTCCTTTGAGGACAGGGCTGGGAGCAGAGCTGAGGGGAGGGTATGTTCATTATCTCATTTATAATGATGCCTTAATGGATGTATACTATGTCCAAATCTGTCAAACTGCACATGCTCTAAATACATTAAGTTTATTTGTGGTTTAAATGTTTGTACTCCTTCAGAGTTAGTTCTGCTTCTCTTCTATACTTCATTTTTTCCTCAAGTTTCTCCTAAACTTGGCCTTCTAAGCCTGTCAAATAATGCTGTAACTTATTTTAATCCCTTTCTAGGGAATACTGTACATACTATTTAATTTATAAACAAGGCATTTGTAAATCACAAAGGTCATGTATTTGTCACATAGTTTTAAAGCTACTGTGTTGAGTATTAAAGACTTAACAGGCAAAATAAAAACGTTATGATATTTTACAAGCTTCATCACATTCTGCTTTGTCAAAGTAGCTTTTCATATGCAGTGAATAAAGATTATTGTATTTTTAAGAATGCATATGAGTGGGGCAACAACCTGCTCGGGCCCCCCTCCTGTCCCTCTCTCAGACAGGAGCTTTCTTTCCCTGAGCAAATAGATTCTGCTCATAACCTCAGTTTGTTCCCAAAATTCATTGTTTGGTTTTAGAGAACACAAACTTGTTCAGGTCAGGTCAGGAGATCATTTTTCCCTATGTCATTTGGATCATTTGGAGGTCACCCACCTGAGATCAGTTTTTCTCCCTGTATCAGTATTATAGCTACGTGCCATTACGCCAGGCTAACCACATGCATTTTTTAAAAATCATGGTAGAGCTGGGGAGCTAGCTCAGTAGAATAAATGCTTGCCTGGCAAGTGTGAGGTCCTGAGTTCAATCCCCAGTACCTCAAAAAAAGAAAAATCATAGGGGGACAACCTGCGCGGGGCCCCCCTCCTGTTCCTCTCTCGGACAGGAGCTTTCTTTCCCTCAATAAATATATTCTGCTAAAAAATGCATATCAGTGTACTAAGGTGTAAAAATATATATAATAAACAAATGAGAAAGTACTTCTTAAGTTTTAGCCAAATTTCAATGGCATTAGGTATTTTAAAAATGAAAATAAAATGTTCTTCACAAAATCAATGCAATCGCCTCACCGGAAAGCAATTTTATAACCCCTTTAAATTAAGTAATCCTTATCCCTTTCCACTAAGAATTTGTTCTCCTTCCTGGCTTCACAAAGGACTGGTTAGACTTGGCTAATTTCTTGAATTTGTCCCATATTCCCTGAAAGAGGATACATGTATGAAGAAGATGGGGGTAGGTGGGCAGTGATGTTAGAAACTGCTCATGTTATTAAAAAAAAAAAAAAAAGACCAAGTATTCTTTCCAGTGACAGAAAAAGACAAATGCATGCTGATATCTCAGTTCCATTAGGACGTACTACCTCGCAAATGTCCCCTCCATATTAAAAGTCAGTGAGTTGAGTAGAATGACTACTAATCCATAGACATCATGTTTGCATACAAAGACACTTCTGAGAATTGTGTAACAGAATTCATTACAAAATATAAAAGTGAGTATTAAAGACTTAACAGGCAAAATTAAAACTTTATGATATTTTACAACATAAAAGTGAGTATTAAAGACTTAACAGGCAAAATAAAAATTTGTATTTAATATAATCATTTAGAGGGAAAGAATAAATAAATCTATTCATTCATTCATTCCTCCAGAAGTACTTTATTAAAGTACCTGCCCACATAAAATCTCAAAGGACTTTACATAGTCAAAATAACCTTCATAAGGAAAAACAAAAAGCTATAGTAAACAAAACAATATGGTACTGGCATAAAGACACATGAATACATTAGTACAATCAAATAGACCCAAAATAAATGCACACTTATAAAGTTGACCTTTGATGAGTGTGCTGACATTATACAATCAGACAAAGATAGTCTCTTCAATAATTAGTTGTGGAGAAGATGAATATTCATGTGCAAATGAATGTGGAAAACTTAATTCAAATGTGTTAAAGACATGAATGTAAGGCTTAAAAGTATACAATTTGTAGAAGAAAATATGAAAAAGCTTCACAGAATTGCAATGAAAAAATCATTTCTTGGACATGACACCAAAAGCACAGGTAACAAAAGGAAAACTAGACAAATGGAACTACAGCAAACTTTAAAACTTCTGCACAGCAAAAGAAAGCTTCAACAAAGTGAAGAGACAATCCATGGTAACAAATTTGAAAACAATAGATCAAACACCTAAATCCAAAAACTCAATTAACAACAATGAATTTGATTTAAAAGAAGGCAAAGGACATAATGGATATTTTTTTAAAAGATGAAATACAAGTGGTCAAAAAGCATGTGAAAAGATCGTCAATAATAATCAGGAAAATGTGAAAGAAAAGTTATTGAGATATTACCTCATATCTACTAGCATGACCACTATAAAAAAATCCAGGAAATAAAAAGAGTCAGCAAGTATACAGAAAAACTGCAACTTTTCAGCACTGTCAGTGGCACTGTAAAATGGTGTAGCGTCTATGGAAAACAGTGTGGACATTTCTCGAAGAGATAAAAAGAGAATTACTATATGACCCAGTAGGAATTAGGGAGATGGCTCAGTAGGATAAGTGCTTCCCTGGCAAGCACAAGGGCCTGAGTTCAATCTCTGGTTTCACAACAACAACAACAACAACAAAAAAAAAAAAAAAAAAAAAAAATCAGATGATCCAGTAATTCTAGATTGAGGCATAGATCCAAAAGGATGAGAAACAGAATCTTAAAGAAAGATGTGCACACCCATGTTAATTTCAGCACTAGTCACAATGAAGAAGAAGTAGACACCCTAAATGTCCATCAGTGGATAAAGAAAGTATAGTACACAGATACAATGAAATACTATTCAGCTTTAGAAAGGAAGGAATCCTGCTATATGATGCAACGTAGGTAAATCTGGAGGAGCTTTACTAAATAAAGTAAGCCCATCACAGTGAAGTAAGCAAGAACAAACACTGGATAACTCCACTTACATAAGTATTCTAAGGTAATCAAACTCATAGAAAGAGAAAATAGAGTGGTGGTTCTCAGGGACTGAGAGGAGGAAGCAATGGGGAGCTTCTTCACTAGTGGGAAAAAATTTCAGTCAGGCAAAATGAAAAGATTCTAGAGATCTTCTGTGCAACAATGTATATATAGTTAACAACTCTATATGTAAATTTAGAGATTACCAACAGAGTAAATGCATGCACGTTTTAAAACAACACAGCATTTTTTACAAATATATGTCAGCATTGGGGCTACAACAATGAAAAAAGTGAAGAAAAGATCATAGATAAGTGGAAACCATTGTCTTAGACTTCATATAAAAAAGTAGTGTGAGGAAGACCTGGCTTGAAGAAGGGAGACAAATTTGAAAAATGTTTAGCATCTAGTTGAGAGATTATTTGGAGACCTGGTCTAGAGGTGATACAGAAAAATAGGGTGGACTAGATTAAAGAATACATAAGAGACAGATCTAGCAGACTTGATTATACTTCAGATGTGAAGCTAAAAGAGAAGTTTAAGATATATTTTTCCCTAGAGTAATAGGTTAGACTGTGTTCAAACTTAAATAGGGAACACTGGAAGAGAAGGAACAGATCTGAGATAAAATATCACCTTTCAAGGATGATAAAAAGAGGAATATAAAAATTTTCCTTTGTTAAAAAAAATTGTTCTTATTCATTATTCTCCATGTTCCTGAACACCTTCCATTCATCTATATTTAGTGCCTACTGATTCTCACTTAATTTTCTTGTTTCTCCTGGACTATGAAAAGTACTCTGACTCCTTAGAATCGGAGTGAATATCTATGTCCTCTGATTGAATGTATAAATGAATATAGGTATGTGCAATATAATTCCTCAGTCCTACCCCTGACATTGGGGGCAGAATAACTAGAAGAGTAAGGCAAGAGTAAAACTAAAAAGTTGTAGTTCCTATTTTAAAATCTATTGGACCTGTAGTTGAAAGAGCTTCTTCACAAACCCCAGGGCCAGCATACCCTGATAGAGTGGGCTTACATGAGTCACAGTTCCTCTGTGAGATAAGATCCCCTTATCTGGAAAACAGGGGCTATGTCAGCAGACTCTGAGAATTGACTATCTCCTTTTATACATTATATTTTTACCCATCTATTGCATATTATATTAAAAGTCATAATTAAATGAAATGTGGGGAATGTATCTTACACAGTCAATAGAAAAGCCCCTCACACATGTTCCAGTGATTAAATTTCTAGGCCTCCATGAGGAACCTGCCACCTACATATAAGGATGAATTTTAAGTTTCTCCCAATCTTTATTCTTTGTCATTGAACAAATAGGAAAGCAAAGTTAATTTGGCAAAATAAAGATATCATGTGAGTATTAAATATGGGAATGTAAATAAAAGAATTGAAAAGTAAATTTTGGTATTAGCCAAAAGAAAGAAAAACAGAAAACATCCTGTTTAGAAAAAGGTACAGTGTCATTTTAGTTTCTGGGTTTAACAGGGGAAGTGGGCAAAGAAGTGTTTGGAACTACTGGGAAGAGGCACATCTACATACAACTGAGAAGAAAGATTTAGAGAATTCATAATCAGCCTTTTTATTCTTAGACTTGGCTTCTGTAAATATGGTGAGAGCAAATGCACTTAATTACAATGATCAGTTTTGACATTTTAAAAATCTCTAACAAATACCTACAAAGGGAATAGCTGAGTTAGGGAGCCCTAACTATACTTTCTTGAGGAAACTCCACAATGATTTCCACAGTGGTTTTACCAGCCTACACTCCCAGAAACAGTAGGGAAGGGGTCCTTTTCTCCTGAATCCTGTCCAACATTGGTTATTGGTTGATTTCTTCCTGATAGCCATTCTTCCTGAGGTGAGATGGAATCTCAGTATTCTAATTTGCATTTCTTAATGACCAATGATGTTGAACACCTTTTAAAATATTTAACATTTAATACATATTACCATTTGCATTGCTTCATCTGAGAAGTGTGTGTATTTTTTTCACATACCCAGTTTTACTGGGTCTTTAAATTGGGGGAGCCCGATATTTTCAAAAAATTCTTTATATAGTATAGAAAGAAATCCCATTTCTGGGCTGGGGAGATGGCTCAGTAGAACAAGCACTTTCCTGGCAAGTACAGGGGTCTGAGTTCAATCCCCAGTTCTGCCAAGAAAAAGAGTAAATAAGATCCAAAGGTACAACAGGCATTGTGAAAGGGAAAAAAAATTCTGCAAAGGGAAAGGACAATTGGGATAGGGAAAGGAGAAAAATAGGAGGGAATAGATAAGCTAATTGTACTATGAATGGCTAAGATAACTGTACTATTAATTTCTGTTAGTTCAATAAAAGGGACTGTTAGTGCTTATATTGTTTGGTCAATTTTGTATGACTACCTGCCAATCTCAGGAACTTTTTTGAAGACAACAATATGCAATATAATAAACATTGTTCTTTTCCTATCATCTTTGAAATTATGTATTGTTTTGTTAGATTTTTAAATTCTCTTTTAAGGAAGCAACAATTAAGTTGAAAGATCGTTACTTTAAAAATACCATTTTTCTTAATTTTTTCTCCTATACGTTTGTAATCTCTGAAGTTAAAGCCTAGCTGCTTTGACCCTTCCCAAGCAAAAGTCCCTTCTCTGTCATTTCCCTTAAATATATTAGTGTATTTCATTAGTAGAAACAGAGTGTCTATAATGAAGTAAATGTAGCTTCTGCTCTATCCTTCTGCTTGTAGGGGCTTTAAGACTTTGGCACCTGCATCTGGGTTCCACACTGCAGGTAGATCACTGACAAAAACTTTAGCGAAGGAGGACCATGAATTTGAGAGCAGTACACTTTGTAGAGAGTAGAAAGAATTCTAAAAGCCATAGCCCAAAATCAGAATTAGGATAAGCAATAATTTTATTACATTTATATGAATATAAGTCTCAGAATTAAAAGAAATAGGATCCAGGATCCATGTGAGAAGAATATGAATTGGAGAATCCTATCTATTTGAAGTATTGCTCTCTCCTCTTATGATCCTGTCCATATACTTGAAGAACTCTAGGATACAATACTATTCTAATGATTCCTGTAGTTATTGTTATATGAGGAGGTTCAACATGCAGAGAGAAAGAGAGAGAGAGAGAGAGAGAGACAGACAGACAGACAGACAGAGAGAAAGTGAGAGACAGAGAGAGAGACAGAGAGAAACAGAAAGAGAGAAAGACAGAGAGACAGAGAGACAGAGACAGAGACAGACAGAGAGAGACAGAGACAGAGAGAAAAGGAAAGGAGAAATGAAACACTAAAGATGATCTTTGGAAGCTCTGGTTGGGAGTAAACTACAATTCAGGCCCAGGATGATCCAAAACTGTTGTTGGACCTTCTAGCTGGATGCAGTCAGAGTGAGGTCCATCAGTAACAGTATGCAAATTCACTCACCCCATCCTTATGACTGATTGGTTTGTAGGATTGATTGACTGCCACACAGAGCTTGCAAGGAGAATGGCAAATTAAAAACAGAATGATCAAAATGATCTTTGAAGGAGACTAAAAGCTAGGACAGTGCTCCATTAAGTCATTATTTAACACCAAATTAGGAAGCATAGTTAAACAAAAGAAACTTTTTAAATATACATGTATACACCACTCTGTCTCTTTGCCTGTTTCTGCTCAGGAAATTGACCATGAATTTAGCACATATAAATGGGCTAATGATGTTTTATAACATCATCTTATAAAACTTCAGTATCTACCATGAATTTAGCTATGCATCCTTTTGATATTTTCTTTACTTATAACTGTTTTCCTTTTTAATTCTTACTTCTCATTTTATTATAATTGATTGAAACAAAAATGACTAATATTTTTTAATGTATTGGTACAGGACTCATAGTAATCCTCCTGTTTTCAGCCTCCCAATCACTGGGATTACAGGCGTGCGCTACCACGCCCTGTCTCATTGGCTGACTCAGCATGCCCAGAGTGGGGTCGCCACAGAATGTGATGCCAGGGATGGAACCCACCCCTGGTCCCTGAGCTTGTCTTCACAGGTGCTTAGTCCACTGAGCTATCTTGCTGGCCCTTAAACACTATAAGATTTAGATTACCTAACTCATGCTGTGGCTTCTTTTGAGCCACAACATATATTGTGTCATAATATATATCTTACAGCAAGTGTTTGCTTATAAAATTATCCATTAATTGTATTTCACTGGTGAGGAAACTGTGGCAAGGAGAGATTATTTTTGTATATTGCTATGAATCATGCAAGCAGAGAATAGTAGAGCCAGATTGAAAAACATATCATAACTTTGACATGAAGGTCCATATTGTCCCTTGGGGCTATATTGTTTCATTAATAATTTATCTCTCTTTAATAAAACTGAGCATTTTTATTCTTGCAGGTGCTGTTCTCTCAGTGTGCTTGGATGTCACCTGAGTTCCATTCTGAAAGCTATATTTTCCCACTGATTTCCACTTCCACCCCAGTTTCTCTAGCTTGCATATAGTTCTTAGACATCAGGAAACAAAGCAAGTAAGTAGAGGAATTCAAAACAGATTTTGTAAGGAAAGGAGATTATCATAACTGACCCCTTCTCTGACATATTATGCTTATCTCAGAAAAGATTCACTTTTGGTTATTGCTTAACATGAGGGATCCAATAATTTGGCATCAAGAGATTTTCTCTTTTCATCTTATCACAGCATTTGTCCCCAGGGCTGCTGGCATTATGAGTAATATGCAGATTCATTTTAAGCTATAAAAATAAAATTAATTCAAGACATTGTTCCAGCAAAAATCTCAAACAGGGCATGCCTGATTTGGCTTCCAAGGATAGAAACTTTTATTCGTGATATGTCAGAACTTAGCTCTTGTTGGACCACATATGCATGCAGGCACACACATGCGCAAACACACAGACACACACATTTATACTCACACATTCCTCCCAACTCTGAAGATCTTTTCCAAAAAAAACAGATGAAGATTCTCTTCATTACCAGGAAGTGAGTCAGTGCTGGGTAAAACAACTAAGCAGATAGTCCTAGTAGGAGAAATGCCAGGGTTTTTGAAAAAGAAAAGGACTGAGGTCAGCTATGGAGACTTTAGAAAGTTTCCTAGGACCTCAGAACCATTTAATCTAGCACTAAATAGTACAACACTGCAGGAATTTAAAAAGTTCCATCAATTTATTATTATAAAGGAACTCAAAGGCTTGTCTATTGATTTAGAAAAGAATTTTTGTTCACTATAATAATCTTTTGAATATGTATAAGTATCCTATAACATCATCTTATAAAACTCTCTACAATACTCTTCAAAGCTCACCACAACAATTTGAAATAGACTTCAACTACCAGTTTTATAATCATTATTATCATTTTTTGTATTTTAGGAAGAGTCTACAAAGTGTTCAGGGTCTCACTACTAGATTGGACTCATAGTGATCCACCCAAAAGCTGGGATTACAGGCATGCACCAGCTACCATGCCCCATCTCAATTGCTGTCTCAGCGCACTCCAGGAGTGGGACCAGAACAGCAGGCCTGCAGATCAAACCCCAGACTCCTGCGCTTGTTTGGAGGTGCTTTAATCCACAGAGCTATTTGGCTTGACCATTCTTATCATTTGGAAGCTATTATTTGCTACCTGACTTTTATGTTAGGTGATGGACCAGGAGCTTTATATGTATTACACTATTCAACTATCATAAAAAAATTTGTGAAGTAGCTACTTCAATTTCTGTTTTACACGTGGTAAAACTAAGATTCAGTGAGTCTCACTGACTTCCAAATACACAAATGAAGTAGCCCAAATATTAACATGGATTTCTCTTTCTGCGTATCATAGTATTTCTTCCATTCATGGTTGAGAATGCAACTAAGCATTAGCAATCAGAAGAGAAAAATTTTTTCACAATGTTATCTAATATATTCAACTTGAAACCATGCAAAAGAGAGGCTAACAATTAGTATGCTGATCTCCAGATTACATAAAGTTATCCTTCTTCAGATTCATCTCATGGGCAACCATGAAACAAAACTAGGGACTTCCAAAATTAGTGGTCCAGAGAATCCATTTAACCAGCTCAAGTATCTGATGATTAAGTGTGCTCAGGTATCTTATGATTAAGTGTAAGCATTGATATTACCAATTATTCTAGTTCTAATAGTCCATCTTCCAGAAATTACACTGGTGTCATAAAATGTTGACTTTATTTCCCAGTGAAACTAAAATTCCAAACAAACTGCTATCCCTTATTCAGTATTTTAAAAAACATTACTTATATTATTGCAAGCTGAATTAAGACAAGGAAAACATTTTCGTGATAGAAATTTGTTAATTCAGAGATGACCTGCTGTATTCTCTCAGGTCATTGAAGGCTAGTGTTAAAAATGTCCTTATTTCTGTCAAAGGCTAACCCCTGAAGCAACAATTATTGTCCTTAATTTGGCCTTGATTAAAACCCTATATGAAAAAAAAATTCTTAAGGATAATAAAATCGGTTTCAGCCTAAGGATGCAGTGGCATTTCAACATATACAAATCAATAAATATAATACATGACATAAACAGAAACAAGAATAATCAAGTAATCATCTCAGTATATGCAGAACAGTCACTTACAAAACTGAGCATCCATTCATGATAAAAAGCTTGATGAAAATTGGTACAGAAGGAACTTACCTCAAAATAAAAAGACTCATTAATGACAATGCTCCTGGTATTATCATACTACGTGGGGTAAAAACTGGAAGCATTCACAATAAAATTAGGAACAAGACAAAGGTGTCCACTCAATAAAGTGCTCAAAACTTTACTGAAAGAAATTAGAAAGAGAATGAAAGAAAAGGGATTTGAACAGGAAAGGAAGAGGTTAAAAAAAAGCCTTATTTGCAAATGATATACTTTTACACAAGGAATCAACCAAAGTCCAACAGAAGGCTTCTAGAGTAAAAAAAAAAAAAAATCAGCAACTTGAAGCATAGCAAATAAGTGCAAATATAAATAACATTCCTCTATACCTACAATGAGTTCACTGAAAAAGAAATCAAGAAAACAATTCATTTGTAGTAACTTCAAGAAAAAAATACATAAGAATTAATTAAAGAGGTGAAAGACCTCTATAATGAAAATTATATTGCTCTGATAAAATAATTTGAAGAGAATATGGAAAATAAAAAAGTCTATTCTTAAATAAACTGAAATAATATCATGTAAATGGCCATATTACAAAACATTATTGTATTTAATGCAATTAATATCAAAATATCTTCAGTACTTTTAACAAAACTAGAAAACATACTTCTAAAATAAACATGGAATCAGAAGAGACCAAGAAGAGACAAATCCTGGTCAACAAAATGAAAGCAGGAAGCACTACAATGCTAGACATTATGTTATGCTAAGAAGTCACAGTAGTAAAAACAGCATGGTACAGCAGGTACAAAAACACATACAGTATATCAACCAATGGAAAGGAATAGAAGATGTAGACACAACCCACACACCTTTGTAATGGTTGATACATGGTGTCAGCTTGAGAAATTTAGAATTTTAAGTAAGCACTTAGTAGGGAGTCATGGTCCTTACTTCATAAACATCCTCACCCTGTGTAAGAGGAGGGCATGGATACTGTGTGAGTGCTACGCCTACCCTGGGGAATGGGGTAGCCTGCTTACAATAAACAGGTGGAAAAGTGGCTTATACTCTCTTTTTGCTTTTGCTACTTTTGTTGTCTGCTGCTGCCTTGAACTGTTGCCTCTGTGCAATGCCACCTTACCTTGAAGGCAGATGATTATGTATGGAAGCCTCCACAAAATATGAGGTTAAATAGACCTTTCCTTTCTTAATTTGGACTGTTGGGTATTTTACTTCAGCAATGAGAGAAAAGGAACCAAAATAGAATTTGGTACCAGGAGTGGGGTCTTTTCTGTAACTATACCTAACTATGTGCTACAAGACCCTTGGGAACATGTTTGGAGAATAGTTTGGACAAGTTCAGAGAGTTTCTATGAAAGAACAATGCTGGAACAACTTAATCTTTTCAGTATAGAAGACTCCAGTCAGAGCTCACAAGAGCAAAGGGCTGATAGAAATGCTGCCTGAAAGATCAGGCTTAGAAGTTTTCTGATGGAATCACGGATTACATTGAGTCCTGGACTCCAGATGATGTGTGTTATGGTTTGGAAAAAGTTTGCATTTTGCTTGTGTGCAGAGATTGACTGAGACTGAGATTAGAGTGGAGAACTAATTAATCTAGTAAAAGAAATGTAGCTGCTGTTGCAGGCTTTTAGCCAAATCTATGTTGATAACCAAGAGAAAGAGCCTAGCAGTGTGATTTAAAATTTTGAGTTTGTCCAGAAAGGAAGCTCCAGTAAGATTGTGAACTACAAAGACACAGCTAAAGAGATTACTGCTGAGAAGGAACAGAAAATACAAAAGATGGCCTGAGAGATCACAAGAAGCAGAAAGTCACCATCATTTACAGCCTAAAAACCACAAAAGGGAAAGATTTTGCTTTGAGGAGAAATCTACAGAGCACCACGTTCCAGAATGGCAGCAGCATACAAAATTTGTTCTAACAATTAGATTTAGTGTTCAGCAATCTCAGCCTTCAACACCTACACTCAAGAGAGATGAAAGCCTGGTTACTGCTCCAGATGACAGCAGACCTTGGAATTATCCATTTGGCTCTGATTTTTGTTACTTATGGAACACAAGATTGTGGTGTTAAGAAGGTTTCCACCCCAATTTCAGAAGTAGTGTGTCCCTGAGAGGACAATGTGTGAAGCTGTGAGTTTTAAGATAAAGGCGAAGTGCAGACCCCAAATTCTGAAGAAGCCAGTAATGTGGACAATATAAGGAAACCTGCAAGGAGGGAGCAAATCAGGCCCAAGAAAGAGATCAAAGGACTTACAATCACCAGAAGTGCTGTAGGGTTGGAGTCACTCAAGCCATTTTGCACTCAAAATTTGCTACAGATTGCTTCAGAGGCTAGACATGGAACTACAGGACTTAATATTTGCCCTGATGAAGTTTGGACTTGCTTTGGACCCAATCCTTTTTATTCTCCAGTTTGTTACTTTTGGGAAAAAAAATGTTAATCTTGTGCCACTAAATTCTGGAAGTGTTTAACTTTGTTTTCATATTTACAGGGGCTTGCAGCCAGGAGGGTACTTTACATCTTGGAGGAGAATTAGGACTTGGACTTTTTAGCAATGCTAAAGCTGTTAGGACTTTGGCAACTCTTGCAGATGGACTAAATGCTTCTTGCATAAAGGGATGTGCATGAGTCTTTGGGGGGCCAAGTGCAAAATGTTATCGTTCTAATGCAATATAATGTTAATAGACTTTATACTGGTTCATATGGATTGTTAAACCTGTGTAACAATGTTCAAGTTGTGAAATGTTAAGAATAAGTATGTCTTTCTATCTGGCAACCTAGTTAACTAAATGTGTCTGGTTGTCAAGTTGACAAGGGGTGGATTGTAATGGTTGATACATTGTATCAACTTCAGAATTTTACACATTTAACAAAGGAACTCAGCAGGGAGCCAGGGTCCTTACCATTAAAATATCCTTACACTATACAACAGCAGAATGTGGAGATTATCTGCTACACCTTCCCTAGGGGGAGTAGTATGCTTAAAATATAAAGGAAGAAGAGAGACGTTTCACCCCATTTTTGCTCTTGCGGCTTTTCCTTTCTTCTGCTGCCTTGAACTGTTGCACCCATGCAGCACCACCCTGCCTTGGAGCTAGCTGATTATGTACTAACATTTTACTCCACAAATGTCAGCTACATAAGCCTTTCCTGCCTTCATTTTTGGTTTTGAGTATTTTGTGTCACTAATGAGAAAAAAGTAACCAAGACAACCTTCAATATCTAATGGTGATGAAGAGCCCAAGAATATATGCTAGATAAGATACAGCTTATATAACAAGTAGTTTGGGAAAACTGGTTATAATATGAACAACAGTGAATATAGAATGATATCTCTCTCCATAGACTAAAATAAAATTTAATTGAACTAAAGAAATATATATAAACAGAAGCACCAAACCTGCTGGAAGAAAATCTTGCTAAAACTCTTGAAAATATAAAATGAGCAAAGGTTTCCTGAACAAAGCCCTAACTGAAAAAGAAATAAAGAATCAACAAATGAAATTAAAATCAAAGTAAAATGCTTCTTTACAGTAACAAACTGATACCACTCACACAATGATAGAAAAATTTTATTAGGTACTGCTACTAAGAGAGAATAGTAATAAGTAAAATATATATATAGAATTAAAAAAACAAGAATCCCTAAAATAAAATACTTTATCAAAAAAATGAAGAATGGAAATGAATAGACATCTTTTAGGAGAGGAAATACAAATTATCAATAAATCCATACATGAAAAATTTCTATCATATTTGGCCATTAGATAAATGCAAATCAAAACAGCACAAAGATTCCAATTTACACAGGAGCCACAGGTTTGAACCCCAGACCTGCCATGCTGGACCTGCCCTGGGGACACACTGAGATGGTGATTGAGACTGGGCGTGGTGGCACTCACCTGTAATTCCAGCTCTTGGGAGGCTGTAAACAGGTGGATCACTATGAATGTGATCTAGTAATGAGATGCTGAACACCCTATAGACCCTTCCCTAAAATACAAAA
>NDGM010978871.1:0-29333 GCA_002564305.1 Octomys mimax | reverse complement strand
TGAGGTCACCCGATAGTCACAGTAGGCCTGTCACCCACTCTGGGTGGCCAGGCTCTCACAGTCTCTTTGGAGTGAACGATGCAAGACCAGGCATCCCTGGACATTTACGTGTTTGAATACAAGACTCTGCGCCAACAAATCCAAGTCATCGCTGCGTCCTTCTGAAGGTCACTTCTGAGTGTCCCTGGCTCTTGTGCCCAGTATGGAGAGGGACTGTGCTCTCCCAGAGCTGGGTCAGGGACCTGGGGTGGGAGGGGGCTGTCCACAACGCGCGCTTATGCTCAGCCACTGCTACCCCGAGAGGCTCTGCAGGGCAGGTGGCCGAGTTGGCACTGAAGACTTTGGTGAGCCCAAAACCACCAGCAGCCCCAGTTTTGCTTGCTTGAATTTTGTTTTTTTGGTTTTTGTTGTTGTTGTTTGTTTGTGTCATATTTTAGGGAAGGGCCGACAGGGTGTTCAGGGTCTCATTACTAGATCAGACGCATAGCGATCTGCCTGTTTATAGCCTTCCAAGAGCTGGGATTACAAGCGCGCCACCACTCCCATTCTCAATTGCTGTCTCAGTGCACCCCAGGGGCAGGGCAGGCATGGCAGGCCCAGGGATCAAACCCCCAGCCCCTGCACCTGCTTGCAGGCACTTTAACCCACTGAGCTATTTGGCTGGCCCTGCTTGTGTTTATTTTTACTATGGGAACATGGTCAATGATGGCAAGGTGCACTATGTGGCAGTGGACCTGGTGCTGGGTGGAGACGGTCACCTCCCTGGCTTGTGGGTGGCGGTCTCCTGGGTCCTTGCTAATGAGCAGGCCAGGTGCCAAAGGCTGCACTCATAGGTGGGGCTGCTGAAACACCTGGGGTCACATGGGGGCTGAGGCCTCCTAAGTGACAGATCCAAAGTCCGTCCTGGAGCTCCACATCTGCCACCTCTGTTCCTACCTCCCCAGCTCTTCCTGGCCTTGCTGTCTGGTTGCCGTGCCTACAGTATTTTACTTTTAATCTGACCTATGTGTCAACGCTTTTAAATTAGTGAATTTCATATAAATCCAGAGTTCTAGTTTCCCAAGGAATGACAAGGTCAGGCCACGATTCACTGGACGAACCTCAAGAGCTCTCACAAAATTGTGGATACTGATGTGGAGCTGCAGCTGCCAGCCTGGGTGGACCTGACCCAGGCTCCATGACCTCTTGGCTCCTGGTTGTGTGGGCTAAGCCCCACGGCTCTTCCCTGTGCTGTTGATCTAAAATAAGCTTGACACACAGTAGGGCCACAGTCCTAGGTCAGTATCCCCCATCCTGCTTCCAAGCTGGGCCAGCAGTGAAATGCTGTGATCACTAAGGAAATAGGGTTCAGCTCCTGGGAAACAGAAGAGGCGCCAGCCCCGCAGCTCCCGGCTCAGTCCACGCCTTGGAGAATCGAGAGCATGGAACAGATGGCGCCAGCGGTGAACCCAGAGCCTCCTGCACCCAAGTTCGCAGCTTTGTGTCTCACAGCAGCTGGAAGGGGGAAACCACTCACTCGGCCCCCAGCAGGGACCACAATAACACCCATCGCGTGCAGCCAGAGCACTCCAGGGCCTGAGCGCCCACTGCGAGGCTCTCAGAGGGCCTAAGCACACCCCGCCCACCCTGGGATTCAACCAGTGGCTTCACTCACAAACTTGAGCCTTGGGTGGATCCTATGCGGGTAGTGACAGCAGGAGGACAGGCTGTGAACACGACAGAATGGAGCTCTTAACCCAGAAGCGCCCCTGCACGCTATCCCAAGGACCTACCTCAGTTTGCAATCTCTGGCCTGCAAGGTGAGTTGGGACCCGGTCGCTGTGACCAGAGTGCCCCAGCCCAGGCTCCTGTCTACACTCAGCTCTTGCTCCTGGGGTCCTGGCACAGTGAACCGCTTGACAAGCTCCACGGGACAAAGAGGACATGAGCCCACACAGTGCTCCCTGGTGATCTCGGGGTGCTGCTCCCCATGGCCTATCCCAGCTGGCAGGGACACCCTGAGTGGGGTAGATGGCACTGCTGCACACCTTAGCTTCATTAGTGGCAGAATCAGTGGCCACAGTATGGAAAAGCCTTGGGCGGAGCAGCGCAGGGGACAGAACTTCTGCCCCCGACTGCTCCTGGCTTGCACACGTGGAGGCTTCAGGGCAGCTAAAAGCCCCGAAAGAATCCCCAGCTGCCAGACAGAGTGGAAGTCTGCAGCTCGCTCTAAGTGGCCCAGACTTGGCAACACCCTCTTCATACTTCACGGGGTCTTGCTGGTCCCCCAAGCCCCTGGCACCCTATAAAACTCCCTACGGAGTTTCCCACGCAGTGCTGGCCAAGGCCGTCCTGGGAGCTCTTGACTGGGGGTCCGGGCTCTGAGGTTCCAGATGGAGCTCTTCACACAGCCTGGCTGGGGATCCTGGCCCTGCCTGTCTGGTGACCCCAGCAGGAACAGGCAAGGTGCCTGCCGGGGGTGGGGGGCAGCAAGGTTGTGGACTGTGGAAGGAGCCTCATGTGGTGTCCTTTAGGACCCCTTGAACAAGGGCAGCGATCTCCCTGGCAGCCCAGGGACCCTTCTGATGCCTTCCACAGGGTGATGGTGGCGCCAGGCGGATTTGGGGCGCAGCCCACGCATGGTCTGCAGTTAGAGCCTGCACAGGCGTGGGGGGGGGTAAACAGACCAACCACAGCAGTGCGTTCAGCAAAGACACCAGCAGCACAGGAAAGGGCAGCGCCCGCATCCCCAACCCGCCACCTCCCCGCAGGTGAAGGGGCCAGTGTCATGGGGTACGCGCTCCTGCGAGCGTGGGCCAGTGTCACGGGGTACGCGCTCCTGCGAGCATGGGTGCTCCAGACTTTCTGGAAAAGGCAGGAACCAGCTGAGCCCAGCCCGCGGGTGGAGTCAGCCTGGCACCAGCGAGGGGCTCCAGTGCCGCCAGGATGAGGGAGACTGCGTGAGACACGCTGACTCCGGGACATCACCTGGCTGGGGAGAGGATGAGACCTCCCCAAGCTGCCTCCAGGCCAGGTGACCAGGCCAAAGTACCGGCCAGCCGTGTCACCGGCTCTTCCTTCTCCTCTCCTCAGAGGGTCCCTCTCCCACCACAGGTTCTGTGTTCATATTTACTTATTCGTTTATTCTTTCATTTTCTTATTTGCAGTCCTGGGCACTGAACCCAGGGCTTTGAGGTTGAACTATATCCCCACCCGTTTGGATGAAATGTTTAACTTTGGGACAGGGTGTTGTTGAGTCACTCCATTGCTGGACTCAAGACTTGAGTCCGTCCTGCCTCTGCTTCCCAGAGCACGCCACCGCACCCAGCTGCACATCCTTAAAATGCCTCCCTGGGTCATTTCTGGCCGCCTTGATAAATCCCACTGGACTTTGGGACTTTTTTTTTTTTAGATGTATAATCAAACATGGTTCCCATGGCGACGGCCTGAAGAAAGCAAAAGTAAACTTTTCATTGTTCCTCGCTGAAAGGCAGCTCTTGTGGTCTCTGGCTTTGCTTTCAGCACAAATCCACCCCGGCTTCTGTGGGCGGCCTCGCTGCGGGCCCCTGCTATGTCCCACGTGGATGGGTCGGCCCCTCCAAGGGCCCCACCGGGAAGCTCGGATCTCAGCAGTTTCTAAGTCCCCCAGCGAGAGCCTTTCATAGTCAAGAGCAGAGCGACCACATTCGGAGCTCCTAATAATAATGGAAAATCCCAGAAGCCAGAGAAATACGCAAAGGAGTCACAGGGCACCTCGCTGTATCCAGAGCGGCCACCATGAACCGAGCCTGGTCCCAGGGGACAGGACAGAGGTCACCCACGGCAGAGGTGGCCTCTTCGCCCCGCTCCAGGACCAGCTGCCACATGACGGCCACCAGGGCCGGACCAATTCCACCCTGGGAATGGAGCCCAGTGCCCGTGAGAACCGCAGCCCATCCCGCCCTGCGGGGCGCGCCTGGTCGCTAACGGCTTCAGTCCTCGGGTCTCAGTCCTTTGCCAATGAGCATAAAAGCCAGCCTCAAGGCCACGTCTTTCGCCGAGTTGGCCGTTCCACGCGCGTAGGCAGAAGGCGCCAGGCCCAGCGAGCACAGCGAGACCTAATGCGTCGCGGGCGCTTTGGGTCGCTGATTCGCTGGCTTCTACGCCTGTGACAGCCTGGAGCGCCCACTCGTGAGCGCCTTCGCCTCCTGCCGGTTGCTGGCCTCCAGGAAGCGGCGGCAAGTGGCAGGAGGGCGGAGCCTGCTCCTCACCACCCTGCGGCTCCGCGACTGCTCCAAAAGATGGGTGGGGCGTGGCCAGAGGGAGGCCCCGAATGCCAGCCGCGAGCAGCAGACACAAGCGAAGCCAAGCCAGGCCAAAGCAAAGTTCTGCTAGAAAGAAGTGTCCAAGGAATGCCATGTGCAGGAGGCGGCAGCAGCGGCTGAGCCCCGGAGCCATCGCAGCGACGGCAGACTCAGGCCTTGCCGCGGGGAGGAGGCTGGCTGCCTCGGGCCGCCTGAGTCAGTGGCAATGGGGCTCCAGCCCTAGCCTTTGCCCCAGCGCACCCCAGCCCTTCTGTATTCTGAGAAGACAGGGTCTTGATAAACTGAACAGCTGAGTTGCCCAGGCTGGGCTCACACCTGCAACCCTCCTGCCTCAGCCTCCAGAGTGCTGGATGTCAGGCCCGTGTCACCATGTCTAGGTCGGAAGTGCACCTTGTGTGGGATGCAGCGGCTTCTGCGTGGGTGTGTGGCCCTGGAGCAGAGCGTCTCCTGCGACAGCTGTCCCCAGGCCCACGCCAAGCCTTCCCAGCCGCCGCAGTTCTATGTCGTTGTTCGCGTCCTTCCACTTCACCCTCCTCCCAAGGTTGCATTCCGGCTGCAGGCCTGGTGGGGAGCCCACACTGCACGCGGGCGCGGCCCTCGGGGTTCGGGAAGAATCAGAGCGCATGCAGGCATCACGTCTTGCGCTGGGCCTGCTGGTGCCCAGCGATGCCACCTTTGCGGCTGTCACCACACCTGGGCCTCAGCATGCAGCAAGGGGACAGGCAAGGGCTGGGATGCCAGCCTCCCCAGGGCTCTGGGAACCACAGGTGGAGCCTCACGGCTGAGGGGTGCAGCAGTGTGACCTGGGCCTATGAGAGACCGTGAGGCCCCCTTCTTCTCTGCTGCTGCGCGGGCCGCCATGTGGCCTCTGGGCCCAGGCTGCACGGACGGTGCCTTCGATGAACACACGCCAAGGCCAGAAAAGGCTCCGCTCAGCACGTGAGCCCCGCAGGAGCTCAGTGGTGTTTTAAGGGTCGAACCGGAAGTCTTTGTGCAGGATGCCAAGCTCACTGTGACCGCCGCCTAGAGGGTCACCGGTCTCATGCTCGACGTGTCCCCCTGTCCCTTTGTTTTACTCATAGGGCGTTGTGTCTGGGAAAGCGGAATGACCGGCCGGGGGTTTCTGGTGATTCCCGCTTTTGGAGACAAACCAGCCGGTTGTGCAGAAGGGACACAGTGTACAAAAGCAGCTGTTTGTCATGGTCCTTTACTTTCCCACTGCAGCTTCCATGCACTGCCCAGGAGATGAAGGAATCAGCCATCTCTTTGTATCTTTTTTTTTGTGGGGGAGGGATTGGGGATTGAACCCATTGCCTTGCTCTGAGCTACAGCCCCACACCCCTCCCCTTTTTAATACTGAAACAAGATTTTGCTAAGTTAGCAAGTAGACCTGGCTATACTTAAACTTGAGATCCTCCTGCCTCAGCTTCCCAGAATGCTGGGGTTATAGGTGTGCACCCCCACATTCAGCTTCCTGTCTGTATTTTGAACGGAAATATTTAATGGACATTTTTATTGTATAGAATTTGAAATACAAAGAGACAAATGTGGTAAACACTTGCAGACGTGGTGTGTGGCCAAGCTTCGAGGCCAGCAGCACGGGCAGCCGCTGGGGTCCCCGCCCCTGCTCCCTTCATCTGCCTCGAGGCTGGCCTGTTGAAGCTCCAGAGCCCACAGTACTTCCTCTGTGAATGAGAAGCAGGTTTTCTCTACAGGTGTGTAGTAGCCACTTCTGCTTGGAACTGATCAAAGGCAGCGTGTACAAGTCCCCATGTGCCGTCTGGATGAAGCTGGTGGGAACATGATCAGTGCTCTGGCAGCTATAGAAGGAAGCTCACAGCTAGAACGACCCAGGAGTCCACGCCAGCCCCGGGATGCCCAGTCCTGGATGGTCTCTTCAAAAGGAGGGGTTTAGTGGAGGGGGCAGGCCTTCTTGAGGTGGGTGGGGCCTATCGGGGCAGGCCTCTGAAAATGGGCAGCCAGCCATGCGTGTGGTCCTTGTTGTGGGCAGGGCTCCGGTGCAGGAGGTGGCCACTCTTGCTTCCGGGCAGCACCGATGAGGTGATTCTTGGATCCCAGGTGGCTTCACAGATGGGTGGGGGCAGAGGACTTGGTGACAGAGCCCTCTGCGTGGTGACACCCGTATCACACAGGCTGCATCCCCAGCACTGCAGAACCCTGGGTTCTCTGGGCCCTAACGACTCTGTAGTACTGGGCGCTGGGCTGCGATGTTCCCTGTGGTGACCTCTTTCTTAGTGGGAAGCGCCCGGGGCTGAGTGAGTCCCTGCACAGCACACCCCTGCTAAGTGCTGCCAAGCCGCCGGCTCCACACCCGTGCTCTGTTTCTGGTTTGGGGTCACCCGCTCTGTGAGTGAACTCCATGACTCAGAAAAGTTTCTCCACCCTCGATTTAGGTATAAAGTAGAAGTGGCCAGAGTGCCCAGACAGCCTTGTCCCTCACCTTGTGTACGTGGCTGCCACCCGTGTCCCCTCCCTCCAGGTCCCACGCTCCCTTGCTGCACCCACACCAGGGCAGCTGCTGCCTCTGGGCGCTTGAGGAAAACCTGGTTCTCAGCTTGGCCCTGTCTCAACAGCCCACTTGCCAAGGCTCTCTCTGCATGCAGGGGATGGACCTGTGAGGGCAGGTGGAGCCTGCTTTGCCTCCCGGTCTTCTAGCAGAGGCCCCTGGGCTCGGAGGGTAGCCTTCTCCGATGCCTTGTGCCCACTCTCAGATGGTACATGTTCCAGACCCAAGTCCCCGAGCAGGGCTCAGTCCCCCTGAGCTGGGACCCTGAGGACACCCAGCGTGTGAGGAGGGCGTAACCACTCACTTCTAGGGGTGTTCCCAGCATCTTCCTGGGCCTGGAGCTCAGCTCACACAGGCTGCTGGGGCTCTGGCGACACAGGCGCCATCCAAGGGAGCACCCCACCAGCCCTGTGGGTGGCTTCTGCCATCGACTCCCTGGGAGGGCTTCGCTCTAGCTCCCCTAGGTCCCTGGGCCTCTCTCTGTCCTCAGCCACCTCACTGGAGTCTGGGGCCATGGCACTGAGGTCATCAAAGTCTGCTAAGAAAGGAAAAGGGCAGAAAGCGGGTCCCATGCATGCACGCGCACACACACACACACACATCATGAGGGTTGATAACATCTCAGTCATCAACAAGAGGTGGGGGGTGGATTTCTCCACCCTTTGTTCAGGAGAGCACACTTTGTTCAGGAAGTATGGCGGCAGCATTGGGTGGCTGACCGTTGTCCCCACCATGTCACACCTTGCATCACAGTGCCACAGGTGGGGTGACTACAAGCTTTATTCTTAAGGGTGCCCCACTGCAGAGACTGAGGCAGGAAGAGCCCAAGTTTGAGGCCAGTGTGGGCGACTTGGGGAGACTCTATCTCAAAGTACAAACTGGAAAGGACTGGGGCTGGGGCAGTGGGCTGTTCAGGGCGCCCCCATCCCACAGCACACGCTGGGGCCAGCTGCAGCCTTGTCTGGAGACGAGCATCCTGAGGCCAGGGCGAGGCGGGGACAGGAAGCGGAGGGACAGGAGGATGGCAGACACTCCTCCCTCCTCAGGGAGCGCACAGAACATTCTGGAAGAGCCTAGAGAGCCTGGGGGCCGGGCCCAGACCCCAGGTAACCTCAGGCTCCAGCCCCGACTCGGCCTCTGGTCACCTAGAAGATTGGTCTGTGTGCATTTCTCCTTCCTGGGGAAAACTTCTGAGCAGCTCTGTGAGGCTGCTGAAGAGAGCTGCTGGCGCTGTAGATCTCATCCTCCTGAGAGGCCTCCCTCTGCTGCACCCCCACCACAAACCTGCAGTCTGGCCACAAGGTCCCCAACGGCTGGGCTGGGGACCTGCACCTAGTGCTCCAGACTGCATCCAGACCTGACAGGCTGCTGTCATGGCTTGGGGATCTCCAGGATGTCCATGCGCTGGTCCAGGGCCTGTGAGTGTGATTGCGTGTGATTTTGTGCTGTGGCTAAACTGGGCACCAGCTGTTCTGTGGGTCATGTGAAGGGGGAACAGGAAGTCGGCATGGCTCGGGAATGGGGACAGGGCATGGCCGAGGCCTGCCCATTCCCTCCATGTTGACTGATGCCCCTGAAGGTGCCTGACCAGCTCTGCACAGCCCTGCTTGGGCTGAGGAGCCAACGCTGCCTCAGATTGCAGCTGGGAGACGGCGGCCTTGGAGTCCCAGGCTGGGCCTTGGCTCAGCTCAGGGGAGGACAATCCCAGACAGTGCTGAGGCCCAGGCCTCCCTTTGATTCTGGAGGCATCCGACAGCTTCCTCACCACAGGTCTGGTGAGAGCCTGGCGGCTCCCACAAGTTCTGGCAAAACCAGTGTCTGACTTCTCAAGTGGCTGCAGGAAACACAGCAAATGCCCCAGATACACAAAAGGACACACATGCGTGCACAAGTGCACACACACACACACACACACACACCCTGAGGCGGCAGCAGAGGCAAGCAACATTCCAGGCTGTTGACAAACTCAGTTCCCGTTTTCATGTGAAAGCTGCAAATCAGAACTTGCTGCCTGCCTGCCCGCCGGAGCTGAGCGGGGCTGGAGCTGTGTGCATGCAGGCAAAGGCAGCCAGTGTCCCCCTCAGGAGCCCCGAGGTTGCGCTCTGCATGGCCTGCCAGGCAGCTGTGGCCTCTGCACTCAGACCTCCCGGGTGTTCCACGGAGAAGCTTGGGCAGCCCCACAGAAGCCTCTGCCTAAGCTCCAGCTGCCCAGGCCCCTATGTCACCCACAGTATGGCAGTGGCGCCACTGTGCATGCTGTGAGCCAGGACAGGAGCCACCAGGACACGGAGACACCGGCCAGGGACCTGCACCCATGCCCCACTCACACTGCTTGCTGTGAGCATCTCACAAGCTGAGCCAGGCTGCTTCCTGCCGGCCCCACCCCCACTTGGGCTGCTGTCCCAGCAGCCTCCCTCTCCCAGTGCAGATCAGCGCTGGGCCTGGATGGGGAAGGGAGGCGACTGTCACGGATCCTCCACAGTTGGGCTTGTGCATGGGCACAGGGTGCTTGCTTGCTCACCTGACCATGGGCTTCCTCGTGCGTGCACACACACACACATATACTCACATACACTCACACAGGCGGCGCACATGCTCGCTCAGGTCCTCCCACGCCAGTCTGCACGCCTGCTAGCTGCACACTCAGGTGGCCACAGGCCTTCCCCAGCGTGGGCGGGGACAGCTGGGCCTGAGTGGAGCCCAGGAGGCTGAAGGGAACTCCATCTTGGCCGCTGCCCGGCCCAGCCCTCCAGTGTGGCAGGAGGGCATGCCAGGGACCTCGCACCCTCCATGGATGTGTGGTGCTGCCTCTGCTTCAGCTCAGAGGCCCCGCACACGGCCCTGGTGGCTGGAGGACACCCCTCCGCCCTCCGGCCTGGCACATGAGGGACCCCTAGGCCCTGTGTGAAACTTCTCAGGGTAGGTGCAGGCCTCTAGCTGTGAGGGCAGCTGCTGGAGGATGTCGCCCTCTGTCCTGAGGCCCTGCAAGCTCGTGCCACCGTCCTCCCTCTGGCTCAGGCCCCTGCATCCTGCGGGGAAGCAGCAGGCTCACAGCTCCATGAACCAGGCTGACTTCCAGGGGTAACCTATATGTCAGAGTCCATGACAGAGCAGTCCTGCAGCCAAAGCTTCCCTGGGTGGGGTGCCTGGGTCCCTACAACCAGCTGCTTCCTAGAATCTGCCTCATGTCCTCTAGATCTGCAGGAGGACAGGGACAGGCTCCCTGACACCTGTGTGCCCTGAGGTCCCCTCAGGAGAATGTAGGCACAGAGAGGACCCTCAGTGCTCCCCCAGTCTGGGGAGTTTCTGATCTGTCCTAAAGTGATCTTGGAGCCTGCAGTGCACCGAGGGACACAGGACACTGCACCCAGGCAAGGGGAGCTCGCCCCCTGCAGCAGAGAGGATGGAGGGGTCGTCTGGGCAGCAGCGTGGAATAGCTGGGCACACAGCGAGGCAGGAGCCACACGTCTCGTGGTTTCCTGACAGGCAAGCTCAGGGCAGGGGCTCCAAAGCAGGCAGGAAGCAGGCCCATGCTGCCCAGGGGCTGCAAGAGGGAGAGTCCAGGACGCGGCCAGTGTCCTTGGGATGAGGGGACATGGGGTGGCTGACAGCAAACACAGGCACTCAGAGTTGGGAATCCGGGCAGGGGAACTCCGGGGCCACAGCTACCAAGGGGTGTCCACGGGGGCCCGAGGTAGGGTCCCCAGGAGTTGCGAGTTGGTGTGAAGCCAGGGGCTCCTGCTGGGGACACTGGTTCCAGCTCAGCGCCCACGGCAGCCCCTGGCTGGAGCGTTGCAGTGTCCCCAAGGCCCCTCTGCTTGCCTGGGGATTCTCCGCTGACTGTGCGTACTTCAGACATACCTCTCCTAAACTCCAAGGAGGAAGACAGTGAGTCCCGCTTCAGCTGCCGGCAAGTCACCCATCAGTCACCACCCAAGTCCAAACTCACAACCCTTCCAGGTGACCGTGTGCCTACCTTTCCAGCTTCCTTGGACTTTGCAAACATTTTCACCACCTTCAGTCTTCAAATACTACAGTGTCAAAGAAACGCCTGCTACCTGTGGCAGTGGCTGGGAGAATAACACTGGCCCTGCTGCCAGATGTCACGTCTCACACGGGGAGCTGTGACTGGGTCGCCCTTGAGGCTTTGCGGAGTGGGGTCCTGACCTGATGGGTATGGGGTCCCGAATCCTTCCAGTGAGGCTTCTCTGCAGCAGTCCGCAAAGGACACTGTGACAGAGGGGTGGGGCACGGGCTGCTGGCTCTGAAAATGGAGGAAGACCCACGAGCCGAGGGCTGTGGGCACCTCTGGTACCCTGAAGGACAAGAAGCCTCCGAAGGGGACACCTACTCATGAGGTCAAGACTTCCAACCCCAGAACAGCAGGGGGAGGGTCCCCCGCTGTCCCCCATATAGGGGTCCCCCATATAGGGGTCCCAGTTCTATTGTTTTTTTGGTGGTACCAGGGTTTGAACTCAGGACCTTGGGCTTGCCTGGCAAGTGCTTATTGTACTGAGCCATCTCCCCAGCCCAGGGGTCCCAGTTCTTAACACCTCTGCCCAAGCCCCCTTGGAGAGGCAGCCTCCTTTCCTCACCTGTGTGAACCAGTTCTCTGCCTAATGGCTATTGGCTGAAACTGGGTCACATGCCTGCCCCTGAGCCAATCACCACAGCCTCAGAGATATGTGCTCTGATTGGCCAGCTCTGGCATACCACACCAGCCCAGCAGCCAGGATTGAGCGTGTGAATGAGCTGGGGAAACGCAGTATGCTGGAGCTGGAAGCTGGGAACGGGAAGCTAGTGTCGCAGGAATGTCCCCTGCAGGGGTGCCGGGAAGGTGGCTTTCTGGAAGGCAGAGCAAGCTGCAGCTGCCCTGGCCCGAGTTCCCGTGGGAAAGCCTCCCGGGGCCTGGGCACAGGTCGGCCCCGCTGTCCCCAGGTTCCCACGCAGTTGCATGGTGCAGTCCGGCTTTCCGGCCCTCCGACCCATCGCTTGGACCTGCGGGGCGGAACTTGCACCTTGGGTTTGTTTTCACGGAGTTTGCAAACTTGGGCCTTGGCTTTCCACCAGGAGGAGACTGACTTTTCCCACGCACTCCCACCCGCCTGTGCAGGGCCTGAAAGGGCGCCGGGGAGGCCTCAGAGGCGCGGGGACCTGGAGCCCACAAAGCCTGCTGTCGCTTGGCCCCAGCTTCCCTAGCCGGGCTCCTTGACTGTACCCGGACACCCCGCGGCTCAGCTCCACCCCCCCCCCATGTTTCCCACGGCCTCTGACCCCTTGCCCCCACCTTCAGGTCATGGCAGGACTGCCCAAATGCCACGCCCAGGAGACAGCTGTCCTCGCAGCCAGTGCAGAAGGTGACTCACAGCTCATTCTGCGCGGGCAACACGAATGGGCTGGCCAGATTGGAATACTTTCGGTTAATTCACTTGGCAGCCACATCAAAGCCCAAAGGGATGGCGTCCAAGTTTCCGCCTCTTTTAAAAATAAAATAAAACAGAAACAAAAACAAATCCGGGCCTGAGCAGAAGCAGGGCTCCGGGCCGGGCGGTGCCACGAGGGCGTACCGCACCTGGCTTTCCTCCTGTCCTCCCTGCGTGGCACAGAGCAGTCTGCAATTCCTGTTGGAAATAAGGAAATAGCCTCGACTTAGCAGCAGGCAGCAGGCGTCTTCCAGGCCTGCCGTTTGCTCGGGCAGGGAAGGCCCCCAGGCAGGGCAGGGTGGGCTGTCCTGTCACCGGGGCAGGGCGACCCCAGGGTCCACTCATGGGCCTGCAGGGGCCGCTGGCTCTCTGCACCTGAGCTGGTTGCTCTGCACAGTACCTCTCCAGGGCCTCGACACTTGGGCCCGTCCTTACCCGTGGGAGCAGGGCTCCAGGACAAGCACCCACAAAAGAACTGTAGGAAATTTCACCACCACCACCAGCATTTCTGACTTGTTCTTGGGTAGCACGTAGCGTCCTCCTCTCCGCAGCGACAAGCCCACCTGAATTAGGAGGCACTGCAGCCCTTGTCTTGATGGATAGGCTGGGGTTAGGGTCACACTTTAAGAACTGTGTGAGAGATACATGGTGCATTTGCAGCATTTGGTGACAGCCTGCCTCAAGTGACAAGGGGTTCGCCCCGGGTTGGCCACTCAAGCTTGGAAGTGACGTATCCAGCTTCACTGTGGGCTTTCCGACATGTACTCAGCATCAGTAATGCTGGATGGACGTCAGATTCAGAGCCGGATCCAAAACATCTTTCCCTGGAGGACCTCCAGTCGGCCTGTGTAGGAGAACAGCGTCCCCGGGACAAACAAAGCCACATGGGCCACATCCTAGCAGCCGTTCTGTTTCAGATGAGATCATTGTAAAGGGCACGTGGGATCAGTGTTGTTTTTTATGAATCCGCAATTATTTGTCTAAAATTTCCTAGTAGTGGGCTGGGGAGATAGCTCAGTAGAATAAGCGCTTGCCTGGCAAACGCAAGGCCCTGAGTTCAATCCCCAGTACTACAAAAAATAAATAAATACATAAAATAAAATAAAATTTCCTAGTAGAAAAACATGAAGCCAGGCCACCTAGATCCACATCTGCCTGTAGGTCCTGGCATGCCCTGGAAATCTGCCCCTGGAGCCCAAGCACAGCTCTGCTGCCCTGTCAGCAGATGGGAGCGGGTGAGGACCAGACACGGGGCCCTGCTAGAAGGTGCGAGAGTGTGGCAGGCAGGGCTGCCAGAGGCTCGGCTCTCACCAGCAGCCTTGCTGGTGCTGTTGGATCTCGGCTGCAGGTCGGAGTCCCAGCTGCCCCCTCCCCCTGTGCTGAGGACACCCCCCCCCGGGGCGCAGGTCCCAGGACAGCAGAGACCCTGCTCCAAAGCGGTGCTTCTTGTCTTCGAAGGGACCCCAGAGAGGCATGGCGTGGTGGTGCCAGCTTTCTGGAGAGGAACCGAGGCTCGGAAGTCAAGCTGGGTCACCACTCCACATTTACTTCTCTGAGAAGTGGCTGGCCGAGGTCATGGGCTGGAAGACAACGCCAATGCCCATCGTGTTCACAGTGACCAGAGTGAGTGCCTGCGCCAGTGCCCCACATGCATCAGTGCCAGTCCTGCCGACGTCGTCACAGGGCCTGGATGTCCTCAGGGCCCAGTACCCAGCCAGCCACAGAAGGCTCCAAAAGCCTGACTGGGCCACCTTCCAGAAGCTTCCCTCTTCTTATGAGTTGGAAAAAACAGAGATCCGCAAGCTCAGCAGGGCCTATGGAGTCACGGCCACCTGCAGCCCTTTGGTTTCAACTCGTAAGGAGGCACAGACAGGGCACCCCCTCCAGCCTGGGACAAGGGCCACTGCACCCTGTGGCCACCATGCCCAGGCAGCCAGCTGGGGTTCCATACAGCCGTATGCTGTCTCTGTGCCCTGTGCCAGGGAGTGAAGACCTCATCTCTCGGCATCTGACCTTCTTGCTTCCACCCTTGCGTCCTCTGTCCAGCTTCCCAGAACCCCCATTGTCACCATTGGAGGAAGCAGGACAAGGGGCATGGCCTGACCGGTGTACCCCAGCATCTGTGTCCAAGGGGGTCCAGAGACCTATGGAGGTGGCTTCCAGCAGAGATGGCGTTGTTGATCAGAGATGAGGGTAGCAGGATGGCCTTGCACTGCTCATGAGAGTGTCATAGATGCTCAGGGAGCGGGGGACTGCTACGGGCCAGTGACAAGGGCCAGGCACAGGGGCCTCCCAGAGCTTCCGAGCTAGCCAGCTGTACCACTGTGGGAGCCAGGTCCCAGGGGCCACCCAGTTCACTTGCAGTGTCACTGGGGTGGCCCAGCTGCCGCATACCACTAACACTGCTAGAGGACAGTGAGGAGCAGACCACCAGCCCCTAAGGTTGCTGGAGCCAGCAGGGTCCAGACCGTAGACAGAGGCTCATCCGGCCACAGCTGGTGCTGCTTCCCTAGGCCGGATGTGAGACCCTAAAACTCCATGAGCAGTTTCCAGGGCAAGTGCCAGGGCCCCGAGCTGTCCTGGTATTGGGCGTGCAGGGGAACAGTCGAGCCAGGACCCTAAACACCGCAGAGCTCCTGTGCGCGTGTTGGCCCGGGAAACCAGCACTCCCTTCTCGGCATGGCCTGGGCACCAAGGAACCATCCTAAGTGTTCAGTGGAGGCCACGGAGACAGCAGCTGCCCCGGAGGAGGATGAGGTCCTGGTTCTCAGGAGGCCTCGGGGCCAGCGAGGTGTCTCCGTGGAAGACCCGGCACTCAGCCCCTCCACTGATCCTGTTGGCTGCACTCCGGGTGCAGGTATAGGTACAGGTGCCTGGGCTGCGGGTCCCTTTGCACAGCAGAATGGAACCTGGAAGCCCCAAGAAAGAGCTAGAGAGCTGCAGTACAGCTCAGCAGAGGGAGGGCCGGGCCGGGGTCCCACAGCAGCCTGGGGCATAGACACATCCTGGTCCGGTGGCAGTGGTCCCCAGGTAAGGAGCCCCAGGGTGAGCGTCCCCTTATCCACCCTCCTGTGCAATGTGGGGTGCTGACATGGAGGGACCAGTGATGCCCACTGCCACCTATGCATCAGACTGGACCATGGGAAAAGACCGCCACAGACACAAGAGGGGTGGCGCATAGGTGTATCTATGGAGACAGACGCACAGATAATAGAGTGGTAGAGGGACTGACAGCCACCCAGACAGACAGACAGATATGCAGAAACCAGGAGGTAGATAGATGCACGCAGACACAGGGAATTAGATACGTAAATAGGTAGATGCACACCTAAGTATGTGGGAGGACTTAGATGTACGTGTAGGCAGGTCTGCAAACTGATGCTAGCTTTTAGAGATATGGAAACTGATCTGCAGATAGCAGGCAGATAGAGCAGATAGACAGGCGACAAGCAGGTCTGCCAGCAGACAGGGAGGCTGGGGCGGGAATGTGGACAGACAGCTGTGCTCAGCAGCTGGCGGGGAGGGACACCGATAGCCACGTGGATGGCAGACAGACAGGCAGACAGACAGACAGACTCACGGCTTATTTGCTGTACTGGAGGCCTTGAGCTGACATCAGCGGGGAGACAGCTGGACACAAGGCCTTGCACTGCCTGGGCGAGGCCCCCCCAGGTCCAGGCAGCCCCTTTATCACTGCAGGGGCCAGCCCAAAGGTGGCTCCCACCCCAGGCACCTGGCCAGGCCAGGCAGGACAGGCCCACGCTCCCTCTGGGGCTCTCGCAGGGAGCAGGCGCACAAGATGCCACCAGCTTCACCTGTCATAGAGCTGCAGCTAGGCCAGGCCTCAGCCTCAGAGTGCCAGACTTCCATATGTACAGAAGAAATGTCTACACGGCTCCAGCCCTGCTGGAGGCTGCATCCCAGGTCACAGGAGCACTGGCCCCTCATCCCTCCTGCAGCATCTCAGTGGTGGGGGCACTGGCCCCTCATCCCTCCTGCAGCATCTCAGTGGTGGGGGCACTGGCCCCTCGTCCCTCCTGCAGCATCTCAGTGGTGGGAGCACTGGCCCCTCGTCCCTCCTGCAGCATCTCAGTGGTGGGGGCACTGGCCCCTCATCCCTCCCGAAGCATCTCAGTGGTGGGGGCACTGGCCCCTCGTCCCTCCTGCAGCATCCCTGGGTGGGGGGACTGGCCCCTCATCCCTCCTGCAGCATCCCTGGGTGGGGACACTGGCCCCTCACCCCTCCTGCAGCATCCCTGGGTGGGAGCACTGGCCCCTCGCCCCTCCTGCAGCATTCCTGGGTGGGGGCACTGGCCCCTCGCCCCTCCTGAAGCATCACTGGGGGGGGGTCTGTCCCCAGTCCTGTCTGTGGTGAACTCTGCCAAGTGCTGTCCCTGAGAAGGAGGGAGGCAGAGCACTGCTTTCCAGGCGGGAAAGCAAAGGCAACGCAAACGCTGAGAGCCGCGAGGAATTAAAAGCAGAAGCAGGCACAGAACTGAGGAAGGGATGCCATGCACACGAGGGCCCACTGCTCCCTGGAGGCCACAGGAGGCTGCAGGTCCTGGGTCCGAGAGAGCCCAACCCACATGCCGAGGAGGCGGGACCAGGGCTCCAGTCCTCTCCAAACACATGGCGCCCTTGGAACAGCACCTCCACCTCCCTGCCCCTCCCAGCACCTCGGGAACCTGTCCATCCAGGCGGGTTAGGTGGTGGGGAGCCCACGCCTCCCACAGGCTGAGCCCAGCCCAGAAACTGGATGAGGAGGCAGCTCCCACGGTAGCCCGGATCTGAGTGTGTGTGTGTGTGTGCGCGCGTGTGTGTGCGTGTGTGTGACGCCTGACACACCAGCCTGGAGTGTGAGGAGACAGAACCCGAGCCCCGCTGCTTTCCGGGGGTGCTATGAAGATGGGAAATGGCACCAGAAAGGGAAAGAAGGGCGGGAGACAGCCTGGAATCAACGTGGCACCTGACGAAGGATCACCAATGCGCAATCCAGTAGAAGTTACGGCACGAGAGGAGGCTGACCTCTGAGAACTGGGCAGATTTCAAGATCAAGGTCCTCTGCACACCTGAAGGGACAGGAGAGTGACACATGGGACCCATCCACTCTGCACATGAGTGCTGCCACCTCTCTGAGATGCACCCCACGCGCTGGCCCCCAGGGAGGCAACTCTGCGGGGTCGCTTCGTCTCCACTCCTCTGCCAGCTTCGTGCGTGTCACACAGTGAGCACACACACATCCTGTGATCCGGGTGCCACAGGCCCTGGTCAGGGCTTGGCCGTCAGGTGAGCAGGCCCTGCTGTGCCTGGAAACTGCAGGCCAAGGCGTTGCATCAGATCCAGCAGGTGACAGACCTGGGACCGCCTGGTGCACTCATCAACCCTAGTTTGGCACCTTCAGGGACCTTCAAAGGTGCAACATGACCCAGATCGGTGACCCCAATGCTGCTGGGGACCACGGCTCCAGCAGGCAGGCAGCAGAGGACACAGATGACACCGAGCAGCACGGATGGCCCCAGGGCTCGGTGTCAGCGAAGGCCAAACTCAGCCTGGGCCCCAAGAGGTGAGCCAGACCCAGGGCCAGCCCAGTCCATCCTCTGTGCAGGGTGGGTGGGTCTGGGTGAGCTCGGGCTGGGTCCCCGTCCTTGTGGACATTGCATGGGAGCCAGCAGTCTGTTCCCATGGCCACTGCCGTCTGTCCACGTGTGTTCCATGTCTACTTGCACAGCTGGGCTCCTGTCGTGGTTTAGGGCTTTTGCAAAGTAAATGATACAATGCAGAACACATTTTATAAGATTATTTTATAATGAGTCACCCAAAGAATCATACACAATGACTGTGAGAAATCTGTCCCCACACTAAAGACCAAAGAATCCAGCTGAGGGCCTGGCTCCCACAGCAGTGTCCTGCATGAGTCCAGCTGGAGACCCAGGGCTCATACCTATCAAGGCCTCCCACAAGTCCAGCTGGGGGCCTGGAGCCCACGGCAAGGTCTCACGCAGGCCCACTTCACGGATCTGACTGAGAAGGCCCAAGGTCAGTGGTGGAAGCGAGGAAGTCTGTGCCAGCGGGATGAAGGGTCTGCCCTGGAGCCAGGAAGCGATGCTCAAGGTAGGCACCAGCGCTCCCCAAAGGGACCACAGCCGTCCTCAGTGACAGTGAGGTCCTGAGCCCCTCCAGCGATGAGGAAAGCTGAGTTCCTGTCAGGAAGGCCAAGGCAACAAGCTTCTCCAGGAGGCTGAGCAACACACCATCTTCACCCCTGGAGCCAGGAAGTGTTGCTCAAAGTGAGGACCAGAGCTCCCCAAAGTGAACTGTAGCCATCCTCAGAAACAACAAGGTCCCAAGCTCCTCCTCCAACGAGAACAACCAAATTCAGCAGGCCAGGCTTCGCAGTCAGATCCAGCAGGTGACAGACCTGGGACCGCCTGATACACTCATCAACCCTGGCTTGGCAGCTTCAGGGACCTTCAAAGGTGCAGCATAACCCAGATTAGTGACCTCAATGCTTCTGGGACCATGGCTCCCAGCAGGGGACACAGCTGATGCTGAGCAGCACGGATGGCCCCAGAGGGACCCAGGAAAGCCAGCATGACGAGGCCGCTCAGCATAACAGCCCAGGAGACCCAGCAGCTCCTAGCTGCTCCCTCCAGCCTCTCCAGCAGCCTCCCAGCAGCCCCTCTCTTCTCCAGTTCTGCCTCTTCCACACTAGTTTAGTTCAGCGGTGTAACAAGCTGACCACCAGCTGGCACCTACCACAGCTCACTGCAAAAAGCATCAGGAAAACAGAGAGGCTTCTTGTTCTCCAGGAGGCAGCGCCTTCACAATCCAGGCCCCAAGCATGTGACCCAGGACCGGGTGACAAAGTCCTGAAGAAGCTGGGGAGGGCAGAGGGCCCCTGAACTGGGTCCAGGGGGTGCAGGCCTTGATGCCAGAAGAGCTCCCCTGCCAAGACCCCGTGCAGCCTGGTTCACCATGCCCACCGCAGCTGCCCCACCCTGCTCTGCAGTGGACCTCAAGGCAAGGACCTTCTTGTGACCTGAATGTTGGGTGGCCTCCGCTGGCCCACCAGAGGCAGGTCCTACACTCTACTTTCGGCCTTAATCTTGGCCCAGCAGAGTACTGTGCTGTGGTCCTGGGGATGCTGAGGCAAAAAGCCCCCATCCCATCCAGGGCACAAGCGGCCACCTGGCCGTCCATAGGGGCCTCTCCTTCCCTTCATGATCACCCACTGTCACATGGGTCTCAGGCGTGGGAAGGACACCAAGGCCACGGCCAAGAAACCACACCATCTCCCACATGCCTGCCACTGTCACTGCCACCTTCCATGGGAAGAAAGCCACTGCCAGGAGGACTCAGGATCCCACAGGAGGCTCAGGGACTACAGGTGGCTCTGCCGGCCACAGCACATTCCTTCCCTGCATCTGCCAATGGGATTGTGCTGCTTGGTGTCCAAAGTGACCCTGCCTGGCCTCCCACGGATGTGGCCGGTCACCCTAGTTGCCCACTGGGGACAAACCAGAGACCCAGGAGAGTGTGAGGCCGGCTGCAGACCCTGGGGGCCCCCAGGCCTCTGTTGGACCACACCACTGTCTGTCCCCCTCCCCCCTCAGTATCCTGGGGAACCTCGGGCCCCACCACGCCAGCCGTCCTCTTTTATCCTCCTGGTCGCCTTGGCCAGCGATAGCACCTGGGTCTGCACAGCCTCTGCCCAGCTCCCACCCATCAATCACAGGTAATTATGCTCACCGCCTACACAGGGAAACTGAGGGACGGGTGTGACGGCAGTCACCCAGCAGCCTGGCTCCATCCACCTGCTGACCCAGATGGCCTGGGAAGGGCCCAGATCCAGCCCCACCTGCCCTCTGCCCTGCAGCCCACGAGGGAGGGAGGAGCAGCAAGCCTGCCTCCGGCGGAGCTCGGCTGCTCTAAAAGGCAGGAAACCACGCACATGTGTGGAGTGATTCAGCCCCTGAGACCCACATACAGAGCTGGGGGCTCAAGGCTCTCAGCTGGAGGTCCAACTTGAGCAGAGCCTCACGTGTGACATGAAATAGTCCAGCAGATACTTTTCAGAAAGTAGAGGCTAGGCACGGGGGTCCATGCCTGTAGAACCAGCACTCTGGGAGGCTGAGGCAGGAGGATCTCAAGGTGAAGCCCAGCCTAGGTGGCTCAGTGACACAGAGAGATCCTGTCTCAAAACAAAAAACAACAAAGGGCTGGGGGTGGAACTCAAAGGGAAGCCCAGGGTTCGTTCCCAGCTCTGCAAAAAATCAAAAACAACCTCGTGCTGCTAACAGGCGCCAAAGGCGCCAGGTGGCTGCCTCTGGGGCAGTGAGGGGCCAGGACGCCCCTCTTCATGAAGGTGTGCCCCACAAAGCTCACAGGTCTCCTGGAAGTCCTTTCTGGACCCCCAGCGGGAGGTGGCACAGCCCCGTGAACTCGGGGGACTGGGCTTGGACCCGGGCCTGGGCCCTGAGCGGGTCGCTCGCCAGGCCAGAGGTCTGCCTGCTCCGCACACTGCCTGCTCCCCGCGGAGTGCATGCGCAGTGGGAGGTTATGGTCTGCGCCGCGGTCCTCCTCCCAGGCAGCTCACAGTTCGCACGGGGTCGATGTGGGGTGCCATCCCATCGAACCTCCAGGCACAAGCTCCGGTGGCCGCAAGCACGCCCTCCTGAGGTCCCAGCACACATGTTGGCTGAGGTATGCCCTGCATTGCCCAGTGAGTGCGGGCCCCGGTGGCTGTCCTGTCATCCTGTAGTCAGGCGGCTCCATCACCGTCCCTCACGCGCTGCGCCCCCAAGCCCTGCCTGTTGCGGCATTGTGTCCTTGAGCAGGTTGCCCTCGAGGACCCCAAGGGGCCATCAGCGTGGCACAGTCTCAGGGCAGCATCAGAGCCACAGACTGGGAAGGTCACAGGACCAGAGGTGAGGGCAGAGGGACCATCTACCCCTGCGACATCTGTTACCAGGATCACATATTACAGACTTGTGGGCCAGGTGGCCTGAGCCCATGCTCAGCTTGGACGAGGGAGGGCGTAGCCTTTGCAACAAATGAGGATGAGGGCGGTGTTCCAATAAAACTTTATTTGCAAAGCACACACGGGGTGCTCACAGGACACAGCTGCCAGCACCTGGCTCATAGCCTGGCCTTTGAGTAGGTGAGAGCCACGCAGAGGTCAGCAAACTTTGAATTACGCAGGGGGGGGTCTCACCCTCTACACCCTCCTCCTGCCGACCTGCGCTCCCCCACCCCCCTCTCCCGCCCTCCCCGGGAATGCAGTGTGCTAGGAACTTGGTCTGCCAAAAGCAAAATTACATGGGGCCTAAACTGATTTTTAAAATTGGGGTACATGCAGCACATCCTCAGTCTTGCTCTTGGGGTCTCCTTGGTGAAAGGCCCAGGTGCCCTCACTCCAGAGCCCTCCAGGTGGCTTCTGCTGTCCCCACAGCCTCCCTGTGCAGTCCCCAGGGTCAGCGAGGTGGCACTGAAGCCTGGGTGACCAAGGCTGAGGACCTCCTGGGTGTCCACCTGACCACTGGCTCCACCTCCTCCAGCCAGTCCTGGTGGCCTCGTCCATCTCCAATCCCGGGCACAGTGTGCACCCGCCGAGGAAGTCAGCCCAAGGAGGTGGGAGAGGTAGGTCCTTGTAGGGCTTCTGGAAACCGCTCTCACTGATCAAAGAAAGAAAAGTCATATAAGGTGAATGTGGCTTGTCTTTTCTCCTACCATGGAATAAAAATCGTTTGCATGTGTCATGGCAGGAGCATGGGCCGCCATCGTGAGCACAGGAGGAAAGCTGGCCCAGGCCATATCAACAGGCCAAAAGTGGTAGAGCAGAGAAATAAATGAATATCAGTCCTTGACAAGGCTTGCAGTTGACAGTGAACCACGCCGGGCCCTGTCCTAGCTGCTGCTTCGGGCTGTGACCAATGTCAACCCCTGTGTTCCTGAAGGCATCCCGAGCCAGCCCTTCTGCCCTGCTGCCAGCCAGCCCTCTCCCAAGGCTTCTGGATCTGGTTTGTAAGAACTGCTCAGACTCCGCAGCTTTAGTCGCACTTACCAAACATCTGCAAAGCACCATCAGGCCCCTCCACCCTCCACCTGCCCGCTGCGGGCTTGGGGGAGACGGGACGGCCTGGAGCAGGGTGAGAGCCCACTGCTGCCCAGCGCCTGCTGCTACCCATAGATGCGGCCCCAGCCCAAGACAGTGCCGGGAGTCTGGAGGTCACCTGGTGGGGCCACCCTGCCCTACACTGCAGGCAACCGGCTGGACAAGATCAGCCCACCTGAAAGACCACTGGGTGCAGGGCTGGAGGAGGCCCCAGGGACTGTTCCCAAGGGCCAGGCAGGAGGAGCGCAGCGTCTTGAAGCTGGCCTGCCCAGGCTGCCAATGCACCAGCCCTCATGTCTGTTCTTCCTTCTCCCTCATGGCCTCCTCTGTGGGCTTCTGTCCTGCACATTCCAGACCCCTGGGCTGAGGCAGCTCCTCTCAGAGGGCGCTGGCCCAGGCCCCACCTGGACGGTGGATCCAAGGTCCCTACGTTTGGACTACGTTTGTGACATGTCAGTGCGGTGTCATGGGTCAGGGGCCATGTTACCCACAGAACATTCTATCTGGACATATGGGACCTCTGTTCTCAGAGACACCTGTGCAGGACACAGGAGATTCACTGTGTGTCCCCTTCCCGCATACACACACCAGCATGCACCCATGGGCACACGCACGCACCCGCACACAGGTCCGGTCAAGGCCTGAGCAGCCCAGGTGGCCCCACGGAGCAGCTGGCCCGGGGCACACATGTGGCCAAAGCCAGGTCTTTTGGAGGGCATCACTGGAGCTGGGCAGAAGCTGATGGGAAGCACAGAGGTGCGTCTGATCCTTGAGCTTGTGGCTCAAAGGACGCCTGAAGTTCGGGGTCCCCAGGGGTCCCCTTCCCAAGTGGGCAAGTGCTGGAGAAGCCAGGCCTTGAGACAGCAGGGAGATACTGCGTGTGGTGCCTGGGCCGGGATGCAGCCTTCCTGAGGCTCCGTCCAGCCCACCCGAGTGGCCGCCGCTGAGGTGGCTTAGACAATCTGAGCTGGGTTCTTACACATACCCACAAGCCCCTGCGAGTGCACTCTGGGACCAGGGCATCAAAAGCACTGGGTGGCTGTCAGGGTCCAGGTAGGGTCGTTGGACAGCACACCCATTGTACCGTGCCAGGTGCTGAGGCACAGAGGCACGGGCTGGAGCCAGCCTGGAGGAAGCGGCACCCTGGAGAGGGCTGAGGCGTGTGCTGGGGCAGCCCTGCCCACACTGCAGGCGACGGCACACTGTGACACAAAGGTGTAGGCCCCTGGGCCACAGTTGTGAAGTGGGCAGCTGTCCTCCTGCCTCAGCCAGCTCCGGGTGGCCCCGGGTGGCCCTGGCATGTGGCCTCCCTGTCTCAAGCCTCCCTCTTCTGCCCACCATCCTTGAGTGAGTGCCCACCGGGTAGCTCCGGAGAGCACTGCCTGCAGGCTATGCCGACACACACCGGCAAAGTCAGGGTCTGACTCCGAGTCTGAGGACCGAGCCTCGGGCACAGACTTCCGAAGCTCTCGCGGGCCCGAGGGTGGTGGCGGTGGCCCAACCAGCTGCTGGCCTCTGTCTCAAAGACACTTCCCCGGGACTCCCACCTCCAACCTCAGTGGTCCCTGCTGTGTGGCCAGATGGACACCCACAGTAGAGCTGTGCTTCTGGGTGGCACCGACCAGGGAGGTAGGGGCTGTGCTTACCTTTTAGGGACAGTAGCAGGGTAGACAGAGGAAGGAGTCCCCAGGAGAGCTAAGACAGCACAGAGCTCCTTCCTGGGTCCTAAACAGGGTCCAGCCCTTCCTCAGACAGAGCCGCCTCCACTCTCCTGACCACGGCATAGGCTTCTTCTGGCCTCTACTGCCCCCTGCCCCACCGCCACCTGCCAGCGACACAGTGGCCACAGAGGCCCAAGACAGCCAATGTCAAGTCACAGCTCTCCCCACCTCTAGACGCCGCCAGACTCCCAGAAGACTCTCAATATCACCGCCCAGCTGCAGCCTCTTCGGCCTGTACCTTACATGCCCTAACCGGGGTCCTGGATGCCATCTGGGGGCACTCCCTGCAGGTCACTGTGTGCTGGCTCCCAGCTGTGTTGCAGCGGCCCAGAGCTGTCAGCTGGTCCCTGAAGGCTCCGGGCTGGGTCCGGGAGGGAACACGGGTGCCCTGGGCTGGCCATCAGGAATAGGAGGAGCAGGAGGGAAATTCACAGCAGGTGAAGTACGGCCACGGGGACTCCGAGTGGACACAGTGGCCCCAGACAGGCCGAGGTCACTCCACACGCACTCCCCATGGCCACCACGGTCTTGGGCCCTGCAGCATCCCTTTAGATAAGAATATAAGATGCTGGAAATGATGGGTGCCTGTGGGACCACACCAGGCAGGACCCCTCATGGGAGCTCACTCTGGCCACATGCATCCAGGTATCTGCTAGGACTGTGGGTGGCACTGGGACAGGCACTCAGGGATCCACCCAGGTCTCAGCTTGGGGCTTTGGCCCCGTCTCTGACGGGCACCCTCCTGCCACTGAGATGAGGGACAGGGGGTGGCAGGGCCTGGTGGCTCATCTGTGGCTCTGGTGGCTTTGGTCACTGAAGTTGAGCCTATGTCCCCACATGTCCTCAGCTTATCACCCTCCACCTCACCCTTCCATCCCATTCCTCAGGGGAGAAAACTGGGGCACAGAGACAGGAAGTGGCTTCGCATGACCGAAGATGGGGTGGAGGACAGTGGGTGCCACCCAGTACCAGGATTCAGGGCTGCCCCGCTCCCCCAGGGCTGGAGACCCAGCACACCATCACCACCCTTGGGAGGTCAAGGGGGGACCCCTTCTCCTGAAGGTGGAGCTAGGCTCCGGGGCGTTTCGTCACTGGTGGGACAAGGTCCCTGTCTCACCCCAGCCTCTTCGGTGCCCAGGCAGGGTGCAAGCCTGGCGTGGACCGGCTCCCCTCCTAGGAAGCCTGGTGCTCAGGGCAGGAAGAGGCCCCGGGAAGAGTTCAGCGCGGACAGATGGGACGCCAACGAGCGGCTAGCGGCGGCACAAAGGCAGCGGCGTGGCTGGCCCGCTCTGCCCTCCCCCTCCCGGGCACTCTTACTGCAGTGCTCAGCTTCCCTGGGATCCTATGGTTTTCTTTTTCCGAGTAACCCTGCGAACATCAGCCGCACACGTAATTTCAGGTCCAAGCGCTCAGAATAGGGCCAGCCCCGCCCCAGCAGACGTCCGCCAGGTCCGTTTCTGAGCCGCACGCGTGGGGTCCTCCGTGCTGGGCACAGACAGCGTCCTGGGGCTCGCAGGCACTCAGATGGGGCGCTCGGTGCCCCACGCCCCCTCAGAGCGCACGGGCTTCTGGGCACGCCGGCCTGGGGAAAGGCAGCGCTGTGTCTTTAAACAGCGAGGACGCGCTGCCCAGGAAGCCGGCAGTAAAAAGGCTAATGCGCTGCGGAGGAGAAGGAGTTTAATCTAATTTAGTTGGAGGGTGTCTGTCTGCGGTGTTGTTTTTTGGAGTGTGGGAACAGAGGAGGGAAGCTGCCCCCTGAATGGGCCCTTCTGCGCCAGAAGCAGTGGGGAGCCGCTGGACGCCAGCGAGCCCAGGCCCGGCCTTGAAAGAGGATTAAAGGAACGCTCTGATTTGCAATTCACACGAATGCACCCCGCGGAACCTTTGGTAATATTTCAATCCACATCTCAAGGGAAGTGGCCTTAAAATAGCAGCCTAAATTGTTCTGCAGCCGCGGAGGGTGCTGGCTTGTCCAGTTTGTGACGAGGGGCTTTTCTGCTGTTCTGTTTATTTCTCCCCTCCCCCACCTCACAACCAGCGCTCTTTAAGTGTAATTAAAACTTTGGTGCCCAATGAATCTGCTGGGACCTGTTCGTATTTCGTGTACCAAATATCACTCCTGGGGGTGAAGGGGTTTGCAGCGGGGTGGCGGAGGGACAGGCTCCGAGTCGGCTAAGCCTCTGGCGAAACCTGAGACAAGCTAGGCCCGGGCGCAGACAGCGCACCGGCGCCAGGCCGCGGTGGGCACTGACCGCTGACCACGTTCACACTTCTGTGCAGGCGGAGCCCGGGGTCCTCGCCGGGATCCCACACGGAGGACACGTGCAGGCCAGCGCGAAAAGACCCGTGTGGCAACCAGCTCAACAGAGGGGCACAGCCGAAGACACCACTGGGGCCCCCGGACAGCCAGGCCCCTTTTATCCTCCAACTCCCCCCAAGATTCCCCAGTCCTGGCCCTCTCTGCTACATCGCTCAAGTTTCCTCTCGCAATTAGCTTGCAGCATGCTGAGCTTAGGGTTCAACTTCTCTTTACTGCAGAGAGTCTCAGCACTTTTTATCTTAAAGAGATTATTTGGGTTTTTCTCTAATCCCGTTTCAAAAAACCTGGCGCAGGGCTTTTAATTTCCATTGACTATTGCATGAAAAGGAAAGACACGACTTTGACTGTGAGCAACATCTGTGTCAAAGTGCCTTCTACTTTCTACTTGCTGGCTTGACTGGAAGGCAGTGGGCCTCTCTCAGCACCCCCCACCCCAAGCCTTAGCTCTGTGCAAGAGACTGCTAGCTCCCCAAATCTTTCCTTTCAAAAACTTTCCGCTTGCCCCCTTGAACATTTGTAAGACCTTACAAGCGTGAGGATTGAGGCAGGCTTTCTGCTATATGCGAATTTTTAGCTGGTGGAAGGGAGGAAAAATCCTTCTCCCTGTTCGTTATACGGAATTGTGTTTAATTATAAAGTTTCATTAGAAACCTTTGCTCACGTTTTTAGAGACCTAATAAGATTTCCATTAATTTAAACATATCACTATTCCCATGACTGCCCCCACGCTTTCTTTCTCCTCTTTCATCCATGGTTAAATATGTAAATAAAATGTCTAAAGTCATTCTTCAAAGAAGACAAAAGAAAAAAGGGCTGAGGGAAAGGCAGCCATAAAATTCTTCCCCATTCTCCATAACAGTTGCCAGAGGGGGGCCGGTTGCAGCTCAGCCGAGCAGCAGGGAACCGGCCGCTCCTCAGCCTCACAGCTCAAATCCCACACACAGGGAAAAAAAAAAATAAAATAAAATATCTTTTCAGCCGGAGCATCAAAAGGCCCTTTTCATTTATTAGTTACAGAGTTATCTTCCAGTTGCTGGCTTCTCAGAGCCCCCGTTTTCGGATAATAATGTCTATTTGTTGCCCTGCATCTCTGCTGGCCACAGGGAAGGGCTACTCTGCTGACATATTTATAAAAAAGGAAGAGGAAAAAAACAAGAGAGAAGCAAGCAATCTGAAGTGCCCGTGGCTAAAATAATAGGCCTGAACATGGCGGAATTAAAGCAGCACATAAAAGATCAATTAGGAGCACTCTTGCACCCCACGCCAAGGCTTGGCACTGGCAGGAAAAGAGAACAGAAGCGTGCAGGGTACCCCGTGGGACCCTCGCGGGGAAAATTCTAGAAACGCCAAATGACATGTGCGGAATCTTTTAACTTTTTAACTTGGAGGTTCTGAAAGGTAGCTCAGGAGGCCTGGAGTGGGGCACCCTGTACTACTCACAGTGCAGCTTTCACGAACCCAGCTTGCTGGCGTCCACTTTGCCTGACCTCTCTGGCCCTCACCCAGCCCTCCCAGGCGTCAACAGCCCTGGTTGGGGGCTTGAAACACTCGTCTGCTGCTTCTGGGTCCCGGAGCGAATCGCGGGCTCCAACATCCGAGGAAGGAAGGGATGGGTGAACGACCGAGGTTGTCGCCTTGTTCTAATTAGAAACCGAGCCTCTCAGGAAGTGCTTGGCCCGCCACTGCGCTGGGGGCTGGGCGGTGCGAGGCGCCTGGCGCCCTTTTCCTGCCGTCCTGGGGGCTTCCCAGAGGCAGTTACGAATCCGATTGACCCCGAGCGGGTGAGAGCTGTGGGTCGAGCCCCCTCCCGGGCCAGGGCCGTGCGTGAGCCTGGGGCTCGGCGGGGAGAAGGCGGGGCGCACAGGGCCCCAGCCCTAGCCTCTCCGCAGGTGGTCCTGGGAGTTTCCCAGGCACTTCAAAGGCCGGGCCTCCCGGGTGACTATGGGACACCTGGGGACTGTTGATCCAAGGGTTAGTGCGGGAAGCCGTCGAGACCCGTGTGCATTCCCGGCGCCGTGAACGGCTTTCCGAAGCGGCGGCACCGCTGCGTCCCGAGTGGTTTCCCACGATGGGGGTCGCAGATCGGAGGCCCCGCGGCTCCCGCACTGTGGACGTGGAGCGCGGTGCGCGCCTCTGGCTCCTTCTCAGAGAGCCGGGTCCCTGCTCACCACGCCCTGCGTCACCCCGCGGACTCGCCAAGTAACGCGGAACAGCCGGCGGGTAGTGGAGGATTTCCCACACCAAATGACCCAGACGCGCGGGGGGCGCGGAGCAGCCTGCAGACGCGGGTTCCAGGCCCAGAAGGTTCTCCCCGCAGCCCAAATTCTCCCCTCCTCCTAGAAGGGACGTCGGCCTTAAGTCCCGGCCTGAAGCCCTTCCCGGCCCTTCTGACCCCTTTGAAATTTCAAAGCCAAGCCCTCCCCCACCCGCGCCGGATCGCGAGCCCCGGACTGGTCACCCGGACCCCGGAGACGCGGGAAGGTTTACAAGCCAAGGGGCCACTTTATGACCAAGGCCATAAAACGCAAATCCCCTTCTCTTTGAAAGCGCACTCCGCCCGGGACCCATCATAAAAGTCCTGGAGAATGAGCGTCCATCCTGAGCCCACCCGCAGATCGCCCCAACCCACGGCCCCCGAACTTCCCGTAACCTCACTGTCCTTGGGGTGCGGGGCACGGTCTCGAGGACCCCGGGACCCGGGCAAAGGAGGCCGAGTCGAGACCTCAAGCTTGGCCCGGCGGGGTGTCAGGACGAGGGGAGCCTGGGGCGCACGGCTTTCTCATGCAAAGCGTGCGGGGCGGGGCGGGGGCGGGGCCTGCGGCGGCGCTCTTTTCCCCTTTGCCGGTTCGCGCGGAGGCTCATCCCGGGACGCGGACCTCGTCACTGCTGCCGGCTGGGCCCGGCGAGGCCGGGACTCAGTGTGCGGGCCGGGCCACCGTGCGCCC
>NDGM010978830.1:0-11679 GCA_002564305.1 Octomys mimax | reverse complement strand
AAAACAAAACAAAAAAAAAAACCACTAATTACTCTGTACATATGTTGCTTATTGATGCACTATTCCCCTTTACCTCAATTAAAACTCTAAGCTGTTTCATCCCTCAAAATTAGCCTCATAAAATCATCCTCACTGCAAGTGCATGTAAAATAGGGTGACAGTGCAGGGCTGTTGTGTGTTGGTCTTATTTTTGCCTCACTTTTCTTCTTGCTTCCTCCACAAGTGCTTTCCATTCACCTTCCCAGTTAAATTTTCTTTTCTCAATAGAATGCTCTGTGGATCCCTGTGAGGAACACTGTGCCCCCCATCACTGTACCACAGACTCTGTGGTGGTACATACAACAACAGTGTTAGGGCACAAGTGTGAGAGTCACCCCACCATTCGTCTGTTGGAATTCTAACTGACAGAGTGATAGTATGAAGAGGAGGGGTGTCTGGGAGGTGATTAGGTAATAAAGACAAAGCCCTTATGAACAGGTCTAGTGCCCTTGTAAAAGAACCTGTAGTTCCTTCCGCCATCTGGGACCTGAGAAGGCAGTGTCTGTAAGCCAGGAAGCAGCATCCCATTGGACATCAAATCTGCTTCGCTCTTGGTCAGCTCAGCCTCCAGAACTGTATGAGATTAATCTCCATTGTTGACAAGCCACTGGGTTCTGGTGTTTTGTTATAGCTAATGGACACATTGAGAGAGGCAGTGACAGTGACCCCCCCCCACCTTACCTGGAGCCTTCAAACTTCCAGCCCTCACTGCTCAGAGTATTCTGCTCCACACAGCCACACAGCCCTCTCCTAACCCCATGCCTTCTCTCTCCACAGTGTTTTTTCCTCTTTATCACATACCATCTTTGAGCATTCTATGTACTTCAGTAATCTCTTACAGTTAACTGGTGTATTGTATGTCTAAAGTAAGTGTTTTTGGCTATCTTACTCTCTGCCATCCACAACACCTGGTATATAGTAATTATATGATAACTATTTGACATATAAAGAAGTGACTATTATGCTATTGCTATCATAGAACACTTATCTGTATTCTACCTTTTGTCATTTCTTCCTCAGCACCAAGGATAGTACTGGGTATAGCGACAGACCACAAATGTTTTATTAAGTTACTGAATAAAGAGATAACTTGAATAAATCATATCTTTTTCAGAATTGAGTTGGATGGAAATTTCACCCTAATATGTGACATATGTTTATAATACCATAAAATAATAGTATGACCTGGACAATAGAAATAGATTTTTTTCACCAGCAATAGAATGATATATCTATTAATTATTCTGATAATATTGAGTGTTTGAGTACTTGTTTTCAATAGGATGATTCATAAAACTTCACAGCAAATATTTATGGAGTGCATAGTATTCATCAGACATTACAATAAGCACTAAGCTTCAGAAAAAATGAAATAGATTTAGTTCCAAAGAGTCATTCTTGAATATCTCCCTGAAAAATGTATCTCTCTAGAAATTCCAGTCCTGTTCTTTGGCTAAAGGAGAGAAAAAATAAAACCTTAAAGTGAAATTCAAAAGTTTAACAAAAGTAAAATCTAAACTACGATAGCAGATACAGTAGAAATAATTTAAATTAAACTGAATTGAATAAGAAAGCCATGCCACCTTGTGGGTACTGGGAGTATTTTACCACCCTCCACAGTTAACTCTAGGGAAAGAGTGACTACATTTTTGTTAATTGATGAATAAAAGCACATGGTATTTATTTTTTATATTGGAATTGTTGAAACCATATATTAAAATCAAAATATAATACATTATAAACTGCTTTGATAAAAGAACTGGACTACAGGTGATCTGGTTATAATATATAAATAGAATTTTTTTCTCTATAAATGAATTTGAACATCTATTTAAAATTGCAGGCATTTATTCTTTCCTTTATATTTGCCTGAACAAAACAAGGAGGTTAAGAAAATAAAAAACTCTCACAATAAATAAAACCAGCTACACATATACTCTGATGTAATGTCAATGAAAATAATCAGAAACTTGAATATTTGTTTGAATAGCCAAACACTACCAGTCCACTGCTCATAATTTAATTAGATAGATGTACTATGTGATAAGAAACATGACTTTTCAGAAATGTAAAAAGCATTATCCAGGAGGTTACAGAATATCTCTGTTACTTACAAATAAAATTATTATTGTGTTCAAACAAGAATTTTGAAGGAAAAAAATAAACATGTGAGCAGTATAATAGCCATATGAAACAACATAAGGCTTTCTAAACAGTGAACTATACAATTAATTTTTCTTATAGGAATAATTATCCTTGGTTTCAAATTAGAATCTTAGAATCATAACCCTTAATACTGGAAAGTATCTTGAACAACGCAGAGAGATCAATCACTCACTCAAATGAATCTGTAGGCAGCTAAATTACTTTAACTTTTGTTTGTTTGAGAACTTACTAAAAAATCAACAAAGAAAATCTCTTTCTAAAAGAAATAATAAATAACAGAATAACTAGTACAACAGAAAAGGATCTTAAAAATCATTGGGTCCCAGGTTTCCAAAAGGTATTTGTGAATTTTTATTTCTGAGACATATTAAAATATACCTATCTCTTGGGGGGAAAAAAGAAAACACTGTATTAAAGTTAAGCCAGTTTCTTTAGCTGAAGAGCCTTTCACAATTTTTAATATGTGAATGTACATTTGAAGGTTAGAATATGTAGCATTTCCCAATTTACTTTTTCACAGCATTAATTTTATTTTTGCAGAAAATTTCGTGGGTCTAGAGCATACATTTGGGAGCTCTGATCTAAACCAATTTCTTAGTTTACCAAGAAAGAACAGACACCACATTAATATGTAACTCATCCAACCCCACAACTAAATAATAGCATAGGCAGAAAACTAGGTGCAATTTTTCCTAATCCCTAAATTCAGTGATTCGTTCTTCACATGTTGTCACACTGCACTCATTCTTTTGAAATTGTCATAATTCAAAATTACTGCTAAGAAAAAAAAATCACTATAAATCTTTTTGCATCATTTTATAATAATGTTTTATACAATTGCTACCCACTATCCCATTCAGCACCCCCAACTCAGCTCCACCTCTGAAGCTGAAACTTCCTAAACCTTTGTGGTTTCCTCAAAGTGAGACCACGAGATATGAATAGCAATACAAATTAGTTTGATTAACTATAGCATTTTTGCTTCTCTTAGGTTCAAACCCAGATGTGTAGTCAAATTCGTTGGTTTCCAAATGTTCATTTTGAGAAAGTGGCCTTGACTATAAATTAAGTGATTCAAATATTTAGAGAAATGTTCATGGTTACTCAGTGATGTGATAAACCACTGCATTTACCAAAAATAGGCACTCATATGCTCTAGCTCTGAGTTTCATATGAAGAGTGGGTGCAAGAGGAAGAATTGGGGCCATCAGTTGATGCAGTAAAGGTGTATTGCTCTTAGGGTCATGGAGTAAAGGGATGGATAAGTTCCCTAATGTGTCTCTGGTTCCTGGGCCATGGAGGCATTGGCTGCGAGACAGCTCCAAAATGTCTCGGATGGGATAAAGTGGCTTTCCAGCATACTGGCATCCAGTTCTGAGGCAGACAGACATTTGCTGCTACCTAATAAAGCAATCTTCACTGCTTTAAAAGATTGACAGATACTTACATTGTTCTTTAATTTAACAGCAGCTCAGAACTTGATAAATTATATAAAGAATCAATAATACAGAATTCTGGGGAGATAGCTCAGCAGGTTTAACACCAGCCTGGCAAGTGAAGGGTCCTGAGTTCAATCCCCAGTAACAGGAAAAAAAAAATACAGAATTCTGAAAACTAAAAACTTTGATCGCAGTGGAAGGTCTACATATGCCATGATCACAACAGACTCCTTTCACTGATGTCATTTGTCCCTTACTTCTTTCTTCTTGTTCTGTATATGCCTAACTTGACCAAATTCAAGGTGATGCTAGCAGAACTCAATATGATGCTTCCCACTATGATTGTAATCTATGTACTGCAAACATGTATTAATAAAGATAAAACAGAAATTTGGGCTTTGGGTTTCCAAAGGGGACATTTTAGGCACATGGCAAAATTTTTATTTGGTCATTGGAAAATGGATATTTGTGCTGTTTCTGGGTCTTAGTTGCTATAAATAACAGTAATATAAATATTTTTTAAAAGGTTATGTTGGCAACATTGTCGGAGCTGTCCTGTCTTTTTTATGAAAATTTAAGACTCTTACTAGGGTAGTGTGGGCCTAAAACCTTGCTGTTGTAGAATATGTTATGGTTTTGTTTTATTTTAAGGCAATTGCAAATGCCATCTTAATAAAATATATTAGCTGTACAATCGCTCACTTTCCAAAGAAAAATTTCAAGCTTCTGTCCATCCAATTTTTAATAAAAATAATGCAAAAAGAAATAGGAAAAGAAATACTGAATATTAAATTTTTTCTTCAGCCCACTGTCTGATTCTCGTAAGGTCTGAGAAGATATTTTTAGGCTTTGGGAGCATATAAAATTTCATGGCTGTTTTAATATACATACAGGCTTGAAACAGATGAGAGCTTCCATCTGAATGATATAGATTCCTACTCCCACACACAGCACTCAGACAAAACACATGAAACTAAGTTTAACTATTCCAGATTAGAAAAAAATTAAAAAAAAAAAAAAAAGCTAATTCAATCCTGCCAGGATTTAAAGCTGAAATTTTAAGGATTTTTAGTTTTTGCAAATCTGTTCTTTAGCTTTTGAACACATACCCCTGTCGGGTGCTCTCACAGGGAATCAAATCTGAGGGCTTGTCTGGCATCGATAGAGTCAGCCTTCCTTGTTCTACATGCATGCAATCTTGAGGGACCATGACAAATAAATAATAATAATAATAATAACAACAACAACAAGTGGGCATAAAAATCTGTACTCTTGTAAAAGAAGGCAAGTTCCTTTATAGAGGAGTAATTTCTGTTCATGGACCAGCAAGCAACTTGTGAATCAAAGAAAAACATAACATGACAATGAAGAATGAAGATTTTTTTTCCATATGTGTGTAGTCAACCCACATAGATAAAAAGAGGGACAGCTTTGGCTGAGAATTTATTATATACTATGAATTGTGCAAAGTGTTTTATTGGTGCTTTGTCTTGTTTTGTTTTATTTTGTTGAGACAGGGTTTGGCTAATGTAGTTCAGGTTGGCCTTGATCTCACTATCTAGCACAAGCTGGCCTCAAACTTATGGCAAAACTCCTGCCTCAGCCTCCAGAGTTCTGGGATTATAGGCATGCTTGCCCAGCCCTAATTGTGTGAAGTTTTTAAAGACACTTTAATTTTATCCCAATAGTGCTCCTAAATTCGCTCATAAGTGACTTCTCGGTCGTGTTTTATACAGTAAAAATTTAAATTCACGCATTGAATATTTGGTCTCATATATATAATAGCTAGGATGCCAGACTTAGAAAGGCCCAAAACCAATTAGTTTTGTATGACTAACTCAGTTTACTCTAACACTGGAAAAGTCCCTATAATCAATGTAATTGGGTAAGCATGAAATCTACTATCTGGCACAAAATGATTTCTATACACTTAGTCATTATCCAAATCTTGTGAGAGTTTCCCAGCTGCTAGGGAGTCCCATGTAAATGGAAACATATATATGTACAAGGTCTCAGAATGAGAAGAGAGGTGTTGCTTCTTCTCATTAGTAACATAAAATTATCATGTATCTAAATAGTAAAATAACACATCAGATTTGGCCCAGCCAACCAAATTCAATAGTTCCAATGCAAAACATCTACTTATTGCACTTTTGTAATGGAGCCCAATGGCTTTTTCTTCTTGTAATCCAAGTGATATACTGAAATGAACTGAGTCCAAATCTGTTCCCAAAAATACTATGATCTTGCCTCTCCCGTTTGGAAGAGTGATAGCTCATGAGAATGTGTCATGTGAGAATTTGCAGAAGTTTCTCTGTGTATCTTCTATAAACCTGCAATCATAAGATAAGATTTGCAAAAATGGATGAAAGCACTGTGTTGAAACTGGCTTTCCAATATCAAAGAAATCCAAACTCTCACTAATATTTCCAAAGCTGTTTTTTGTTATTGTTTTCCATGGTGCCCTTACAGTCATGAAATAAAGCCTGTCTTGCAGGTGTGTGGAAATAATTTTCCATGGGTCTGTTGTATTTCTGTACATTTTGAAAGAAAATTGCTGACCTTTGTTTCACATGATCTTTTCAAGGAAGCTTCACCACCAGCTTCTGAACATAGAGACAGTGTTTCTCTCTAGCAAAAAACAAGTTTGCTTATAGTTTTTAAAGCTAGAAGTAGTGTCTTCCTCTGAAAATTAGAGCAAGAATGCTTACTGATTGTGACAGAATATTTTAATTCCCTAATCACAGAATTCCTCTTGTGTAACATCTCTCACTGTGTGTGTGTACATTGACCCAATGAAAATTTGAGCTCAAAGAAGTGGCTCAAAAATGCCGACACTTTTACTTCATATACTGCAGTGGATAAAAATTGTTTGTCTCCAACCCAGGAGTCTTGTGTCCTCTACCTGCATCTAGGAAACTGGGACAGGCTAACTTGTTATCTTGCAAGTAGAGTAAAATCTCAGCTCCTTTGCAGTCCTTGACACCAGCATATGTATGACCTTTTGTAGGGATTTAAGCATTTCAATAAATGCATGCATTATAGTTATATGTTTTTCACTGTTGTTGTTTAGAAAAATAGATAAAAGAGAATTTAAAAGTAGTTTGTGAAGGTAAATAAAACAAGAAGAGAGAAATTATAATGACATACAGCTCTTCTCTCAAAGTTATATTTAAAATTTTCTCTGTTATTTTGCCCAAGATTTCAACATAGAGTCTTTCCCTTTCAGGTGAAAAACAATTAACTTGTGTCTTAACTTTTCTCTTGTTGCTGGAACAAAATACTCGACACCCAAAATTAATGAAGGAAATGTTTGTTTAGCCTAGTTAGTGGAGGCTTCAGTCCATATTTGGCTGGCTCCAAGGCATAGTGGCACATGGTGGAGGGCAGCTATTCATTGTGGTGGAAAAACAGCAAAGAGAAAAGGGAGGAGCCACAACTGCAGGCAGCTAGCAAAGCTCTTCCACTCCTTAGACTATAATGCAGATTACCCACCCCAGGGTAGGTGTAGCACTCACACTCATAATCCCAGCATTGGATCATGAATTAATCACAAAGTCTAGAAGCTGCCCCATGACTGCATGAGGTTTTGAGGGAACCCCTACACACAAACCACAACAACTTGTAAACATACATGCTCCTGAGAATTGAATACCAACTAGTAGTCATTCGTATTTCAACATAATCAGAACTATTCCCTCTCTCCATTTAATTGGAAGGATCCACAAGAGAGAATAAAAGTTTGGTGTGTTTGTAGAGGAAAAAGTAAAGGGAGATATAACAAAAGGGAAAAAAATAGCACAAGTATTGTGCTATTGTCTCATTTTGTTTTGGCAGTGTTATGGTTTGTGTCTAGTTTCCACCCAAAGCTTCAGGCAGTCATGGGGTGGTTTCTAGAGTTTGTGATTCATTCTTGATCCAATGCTGAGATTACAGGTGTGAGTGCCCTGGGGCAGATACTCTGCTTTCAAATGTAAAGAGGAGAGAGAGGCTCTCTAGAAGCTACAGCTGCTGCCCCTCCCTCTTGCTCTTTGCCCTTTGCTGCCACCATGAACTGCTGCCCTCTGCTCTGTGCCACTCTGCCTTGGAGCCAGCTGAGCATGGAATGAAACCTCCACTAACTGTGAGCTAAATAAACCTTTCTTTCCTTAAGGTTGGGTGTCAGGTATTTTTGTCCCAACAACAAGAGAAGAATAGCCAACACAGGCAGCTAGAATGGTATGTGAGTGTAAGGCACACCTTGTAAGGTAATATTTTGCTGCTATAAAGGAATACAGGAGATGAGCTAACTTTATTTTTTAAATAGGTTTATTTAGCTCACAGTATGGGAGGTTCAAAGGCAGGGCATCAGCATAGGCTTAGTTCTGGTCAGAGCTCCCCAGCTGTTTACATCCTCCTACAGGGCAATGGGAGGATTGTATGAAGTAGGAAGTGATAATTGGCTGAGGCAGGAAGCTAGAGATCTGGATGGCCTCAGGCACAGGCTTTTATAAAGCAATCCTGTCCTAAGAACCAGTGAGGGTCCAAGAAGCAATACTTTAATTGTTTTTATGGGCACAACCTCAGTTGACCTAAGGATATTTCTCTACGCCCTCTCTTAAAGATTCTTACCACCTCCAATAACTCCATTCTGGGGACCAATGTTCCAATACATAAGCCTTTAAGGGAATAAACCATATGGAAACCATAGCACACACCTACAGGGGAATATTCCCAAAAGCCTCGTAAAATTCATACTGGATAGTTGCCAAGGATCAACCACTCCCATATCCCTAAAGACTCTCCAGTACCCATACATATAAAGTGACTAGAATTTTGATTGAGATAATCCAGTGCATTTCATCATGATCTCTTGACTCTTTAAAAAAAAGGTCTCTTATCATCTTCAACTCTACTTTTACAATGTTGACACAAGCTAGAGGTACAATTTTAAGAAACATGGCCATAAACATTTATTACTTTCATTTGTAAAATTAGTCTCAAGAAGCTGTGTCTTCGCAAAATTAAGATAGCTCAAACTTCATGAAATTAAGTCTATAAGCACTATTGCTAAATGAGTCGCTTAAAATTTTTTTTTCCAACTGGATAGAAATAAAACAGTATTGCTTTGAGACTAAAAAATACACCTAGAAAAATACATTTATAGATCTGTCATACAAATTTTATCACTTTTCCTACTATTGAATGAAACAAACTATATTTCTTTTTATGTAATCAAAACAACCTGTAGAATTATCTTTAAACTTATTAACTTGTTCCTTATCGCAAAAAAAAAAAAATACACACATAGTAGGCTTTAGAAAATACTTGCTGATTGAAATTAAACCAATTTTGTAGAGAGGCACATATAGTTTTACTTTATAGACAATCTCCTACAAAAACAGGTATACACAGAGTATGTGGGAACTGATTCCTGTGTTCAAACTATCTTTTTTCATTTAGAAAGTAATCTATGCATTTTATTTTTAAAATATTTTGTTATGTATTTATTCAACACAGTTCAGACTCAGAGTGATCCTCCTGTCTTAGCCTCCCCAGCACTAGGATTACAGGTATGTGACACCATGCCCGGTTTCAGTGGCCAGTATGGTATACCCAGGATGCCAGGGTGGCATGGTGCATGTGGTACTGCCAAGCAGGTGTTTAGACTGCCAAGCTAAATAAATCCCCAGCCTGTGATTTATTTGTTAGTGTTTCTTTTTCCTATATATTTTATTAGTTTGCTTTAATTATACAGAACATTGGATTTCATGGTGATGTTTTCACATAGGCATATAACATACCTTGATCATATCCATGTTGCCCCCCAGTCTCTAGCTCTTCTAGTCATCCTTTTATTCTACATAGTACATATGAAAGAAATCATGTGATACTTGTCTTTCTGAGTTTGGCTTTTTTTTTTCATGGTACCAAAGATCAAACTCAGGACCTTCCACTCACCAGGCAGACACTTATAATGCTGAGCTATGTCCCCAACCCAAGTTTGCCTTCTTTTGCCTAAAATGATGATCTTCAGCTCCTCCATTTTCCTGCCAATAACATGAGTTCATTCTTCTTTATAGCCAAGTAACACACTCTGGAGATGAAGAGGGAAAGGGAGAGGGCAAGGAAAGGGGAGAGGGTTGGGGAAAGGGGAAGGGAGAAGGAAGTGGAGGGAGAGGGAGGAGGGGGAAAAGGACAGGGACAGCGACAGGGAGATAGTGATATACATCATGTTTTCTTTACCTGTTCACCCACTGGTAAGCAACCCAGGCTGACTCCACAACTCAACTGTTGTAAACCATGCCGTGGTGAACATGAGGATACAATATCTCTATGGTATGTGGACTTTAGTTTCTTGGGGTGTAGACCCGAGTGGAGTAGCAGGATCAGATAATAGTTCTAGCTTTATCAACCTATTGCTTGAATACATGATTTGTTTAATATTTTATTAAAATAAAGCACCACAAAATGTCTTTAATTAAGGTTTCTTTGATTCTATATGTTGTATTCTGTGACCTTCCCATCACTGAGCACTGTTAGCATCTGGGTTGGATGTTGCTACCTTATTTCTTGAATACAAATGGAAATCTTCATTCAAGGATTAAAAAAAAACAACATATATTATTCCATATGTTAGGCCTTCCTTTTCCGTTATGATAAAATTATCCTGTTTAAGAAACCGATAATGTGCAAGCATCAAATATGGTTCTAAGAATTTCTTTCAATTCAGTGACCTGGTACTACCCATCTCTGAAAACCTATGGCTGGGTCATCCATGATGTATTACGGTGTCATTTTCTAAGAAGGGTGTAACTGGGCAAAGAACAGTGAGAGAGAGAGACAGACAGACAGACACAGAGAGAGACAGAGACAGAGACAGAGACAGAGACAGAGACAGAGACAGAGAGTCACATGTAAAAATAACAGATACTTAGGCAGACACAGGGCTTGGGATCAATCCCTGGCATGCCAACCCCACTCCCAGGGCACACTGAGATGGTGATTGAGACTGGGAGTGGTGGCACACAACTATAATCCCAGCTCTTGGGAGGCTGAAAACAGGAGGATCACTAGAAGTCAAATCTGTGTAGTGAGACCCTGTAGACCATGTACTAAATACATACCAGAAAAAATAATAATAGACAATACTTTGCTTAGGAAGCTCAGGAAGCATGTAGATTTCATCCTCTACTTTCCTACAGTGTGAGCTTCAGTGACAAAATCTCATGAAAAGTTTTCATTTACATTGTTTTATTCTATTGGCAATCCACTACAAGCACATGTACACATGGTATACATATAGATATAAACATATCTCAAGAAGAACTACATTTCTGGTGCAACATGAGAACAAGTGGAAGAGACTTCTCTCTTGTCTAGAATTGCAGCTGTGGTTCAGAATCCAAGGTAACCAAAAAAGTTTCATCAGAGGCCGAAACCTCTGAAATAAGACAGCAAAGACAGTAGAACAGCAAACTGCCCTTCCATCCACAGCTACGCTACCAATGAGCTTGTGACCGCTGGCGTCAGGGGCATTAGAAAAGACAGAACAAACTGTACTTCTAATAATCACCACCATCCATCCCCATGGCAAGATAAAAGAAAAAAAAACAATGGGAGATGAATGGAGAGCTGGGACAGCCCCTTACAGAAAGCCGCTTGTTGACGCTATTTTCTATCCCTTTTGTGTCCTCCTTATTGTATAAAATTAAAGGAGCTAAACTTGAAGAGGGAGCAATAAGAGGCAGACAGACAGACAAGACAAGACAGAAAGACAGACAGACACAAACAGACAGAGAGACAGAGACAGGGACAGGGACAGAGACAGTGACAGAGACAGAGACAGAGACAGAGTACTTAATATTTTCTAAAGAACTGCACAAGTTAAGGGCTGGCCAAATAGCGCAGAGGATAAAAGCACCTGCAAGCAGGCACCCCCGGGGCTCACTAAGACCTGTGGTGGCACACGCCCGTGATCCCAGCACTTGGAAGGCTGTAAACAGGAGAATCTCTATGAGTCTGATCTAGTAGTGAGACCCTGAACACCCTGTAG
>NDGM010978820.1:0-17361 GCA_002564305.1 Octomys mimax | reverse complement strand
TAAAATGTATTCAATATATAAAATTGTCAATTTAAGTTTTATTCCATTTCAAATATTTATTTACTATATACAACATACATAAAACAAAAAATTTCAAAACTGTCAAACATGTTACAGTTATACCTTAGTACTTGACTGCTTTGCAACTTGGGAAATTTGGTATGGCACATTGTGCCTGAAAATTTTGCTCAGGTACTCGTTATTGTTTGGTAGAGCACACTGAAGCTAGAGGTTGTCTGTGCTGAGTGCCTCCTGACTGGCTACTCTTTTTCAGCCAAAACAGTTTGTTCACTACTAGTCACTTTTATTACATGTTGCACCTCCTGGAAATGCAATTTCATCTGCAGGAAAAAATAAAAGTTGCACAATGACCACGTTGCAAAGGGAAACTGGATCAGTGCAGTCATTCTTGCCAGTAAATTCATTGCACTGTTTTAAAAGTCCACCCATGTTCAAGAGAGAAGAGTTTCCAGGGAGCCCTATGCCCTGCCCTGACCCTGTCCTTGGGACACTCATCTGACACACATTGGATGTAGTATGTGAGCCTGTGTCAGGAAGAAGGCCTTGTTTTATTCTTGGGTCAAATCTGCTCTTTTACTGGGAAGACAGAAAGACCCTCATGCTAGAAATATGTAGCTGGGATTTTCAAAGTCAAAACCACTGTTTCCGCCAGATGACACGCAGGCTGATTGCTCTCTGTGGTTACTTACAGCTTTGCTGATTTAATGAGGGGAGCCAGGTCTTCATTTCCCTGTCTAGTCCCCTGCTAGCTGAGCTTTATGATTCTGTAAAGGGAAGTTAAAAAAAACCAAAAGGAATGGCAATTACTTTTGTTAGCAAAGTGCTGTTTCAGATAATATTGAGAGCTGCTAGAAGGTGCTTCTCATGTGTGCTTTTTGTTGACTTATAGATTTGTATGGCAATTTATCTGGTGCTTCACTTGGGGCCCAGAATGATGGAGAAAAAGTGCCACCCCATGAGCACTAATACTGATGGACTAATCCCTTGGCACCTGAACAGATAAAGTTCAGGCCATTATTATCTTCCAAGATCATCTATGCATGATGTAAAGGTCTATGGAAATGATGTAAAGGTCTATGTAAAGGTCTTTGGATCTCTTTGTCTTATACCATATTTTTTTTAAAGGGAGTGGCTGAAACATATTGTAAAGTATGTAATTTCTCAAGCATAATCAGTTTATTGCTATCCACTTCTTTAAGTGAATTGTAACAGGGAAGGACAGGAAAGGAATCAGAAATGAAGGATTGGCAAGTCAACAGGGAATAGTCATTCTGAAAATAAATGTAGTTAAGGGAATTTGGAAAAAAGCATGTAAGTGAAAATAATTCTTAAATTGATTAGAAGTGATTTCATGATTAACGGCTAGCCAATGAAATTCTATCCAAAGGATAATCCCAAAATTGCATGATTCCCATCCTTCTTAGTTTTATTCTAAAATATAATTTTGCCAGAGAAAACAGAGTTGTTACCTCTTTGGTCCAAACCTAATGTTTCCTGTTTGTATTGCTAACTCCAAGTTTTCAGTTATTATGCCACATTAACAAATAACAGTAAGTCTTTCAGATAACCACTGAATTATTTCTGAAAGACAAACATCTCACATATGATTTCATATGTCATGGTTAAGAGGAAAATGTTCAGATGAAAAACCAGAAAAGTAGTGTCGAGGATCACTGAATTCAGGCTTTTGCTAATCAAACTAGTATTTAAGAGGAAGAAAGACAGTTCACCCAAAGAGCTAATTCGTAGGATGGCTACCTTGCACCTGTCCAGGCTTTTATGAGAGGGCAAGAGAACAGACATGATTATTTTCACGTTCCTTCCAACTCTGAGGTATCTAGGAACATGACCCTTCCATTCTAATCAAACTAGCCTATTTGCTTTTGGTAATTGTGTTCAGATCTTGTAATTCTTTTCTTCTTTTTTCTAATGTATTTGGTACAGAGTCTATAGGGTCTCACTATGTAGATAGGACTCATTGTGATTCTCCAGTTTTCAGCCTCCCAAGTGCTGGTATTATAGGCATGCACCACCACACCCATTCTCAGTCACTGTCTCAGCATGTCCTGGGGTGGGGCTGGCATGGCAGGACCCAGGATTGAACCCCAGACCCACCCATTCCTGATGAGTCAGCATTACCTCAGCATGCCACACACTCCTCTTTTCTCTTTTAAGTTTTATCTTGCAATCCTATATAATTTGTTTAAAGAAAATCATTGTTTATCTTAGCATCAGTTTCTACTGAGCACATCATTTCTGCTTGACAAATGTTATATGTGCTTGTTTTTCATTCAAAAACATTTGTTGGGACTCTTTCCTAAGGCAGGCACTGTCAGATAAGGTGGGTAGTTTATCTAAGGTGGGTAGTTTATCTACAGATTGACACATTTTACAGTCTACATCTGTGTTTATAGAATCAATTTTTGGTTTTCATAAAAATATTTTAAAATTCGAAGTACATTCAAAGGGCCAGCCAGAAAGCTCAGCAGACTAAAGCTCCTGATTAGGCAGGCAGGCATGTGGACCAGAGTTCAATCTCTGGGTGTGTCTGCCAGCCCTGACCCCAAGGTGGGCTGAGACAGTGAATAAGACTGGGTGTAATGGTACATGCCTGTAATCCTAGTGCTTGGGAGGCTGAAAACAGGAGGATCACCATGAGTTGGATCTGTGTAGTTAGACCCTGTAGACCACATATTAAATACATAAAAAGTACATTCAAGTAACAAAAGAAACTATGAATAACAACTGTCTTCAAATTGTAGTTTAGAAATTGTTTTTCACAATTTAATCTTTGCAGTCATTCTGAGAGGGTACATATGCCTATTTGGTAGGAGAGAAAATGATGTTCAGATAGCAAGGGAACTACTCAAACAACAAAGGCAATTGGGTGTTTAACATGAAACTTAGACACAGGTTTTCTGGTTCTAGATCTCATTACCCTTTATTCCCTCTATGAGTCCTACCTCTCTAAAGCACCTCTTCTTATGTAAACAGATAAAAAATTTCAAGGACAAAGAAATACTAATATTCTCATAGTTAAGCTGTTACCCATAATGGCACAAAAATATAATGAGCTTATACAATGAATTTGCTATGACAGACCTAAAATATGATAAAAAAAGACTCAAACTTTATAAACTCAACACCTCATCCATAAAATGAATAGCACATTTTGCCAAAATACATTGTTGTGAAATTAGTGAGTGATTGTTAGCTTTGCTTGCTCACTGATAATAGGATCAGATTATATGCTATCACAGGAAGATACTTGTGTGGTAGGTAAAAGACAGCACAATCATTCAAAATTAAGATATGGAGATATATGTATGTCAAAGAAAATGTAGGTTACAAGCCAACACTTAGAATATAGACTTATTTTTGGAAATTGTCATGTTGTACCCCATAAAAGTGTCTGCAAAGGCATATAAAGAATCCTTACAGAGGATTGCTCTATGTATTACATAAGAAATTTTTTTTTCTTTTGAAGTTCTTTTAGAATTTTGTTGAAATAAATATGGCTTATTTGTATAATTATTTAAGTCTAAAACAATGTAGCAGTTATGGTTGGTTTGCAGAGGAAGGGAAGTTAAGATGTGCTGCTGGCCCAGATGGGCAGTGAAACAAAGGAAGAAGTGACTTGGCGATGACAGAGTGACAAGTTATAAGTAGCAAAATTTTTAGGCGGTCCCTGAAATAGAGGCAGTTAAACTCCAGCTGTCTTATTTTCCTTCAGCACTTGGCTAATAATAGAATAATAAATGATTTTGACAATACATCCTATTTGTGAGAGGAACTTGTATTGATTGAATTCCGTTGCAACTCATCAATTTATAAAGTGTCTTTCATTTGGAAACATCACTTTTTTTTCTACTCAAGTCTTATTCTGAGCATTTCAATTCCTTCTTGTTCAAGGCTCATGAGACAATATTTTTACTGTGAGGCTCTAATTGTTAAAATTTAAATTTAGTATTATTTATTTCTTCCACATTTGGGGTGTGTGTGTGTGTGTGTCGCTGAGGTTTGCTTCTGATACATTGATATATCTTTTTAAAAATTTTTTTCAGTATCAGGGATCAAACTTAGGACCTTGTGCTTATGTCACTGAGCTATCTCCCTGTCCCCACTGATACATTTTTTAATATGGCCTGTCCAGCCCTAAGTGACCTGATTCCCCTGTCCTCTGCAGTTTCAGGCTTACTGTTTGACTCACTGCATCCCAGTTACCCTGATCTGACTTTTTCTTTTAGTGCTTCTGTTCTTTCAGTTTCTTGTGTCCAAGCATGCAGCTCTTGCCTTCCACACCAAGGTGCATATTTATGTATTAGTGACCAACCCTGCTGGTCCACGGAGTGTGCTGCCCCCTCACCTGCAACATTTCTTGCTCTGTGGAAAGGTTGGGCATCTCAGCAGTTAGTCTGGGGGATGTATTCTGGTATGTCATTGTCTGTTTCCTTACTTTCAATGAACTTTCCTGTGCCCTACTCTTCTTTTTCTTAGCATGAGGACTTCTGACACCTAACTATTTTCATCGCAACTTCAACTTATGTTAGTCTCTTGTTATGCACCTCAGTCTCTTTTCTTGCAATTTAAATCTCACATACTTGGGATTCACATTTTCAATCTAAGGAACAATTTTCCATGGGTGGTACTTGGAATACTCAAAAGACAATCCCATTTCTTCATTTCCAGATTTAGAGTTTTGAGTGAACTGAAGGAAATTCATTAAAATTTCTCTGATCTAAATATAAGAAATATTTGAAAAACTTTGCCTCATAAAAAAGAGTTATTTGGCAGCCTTCCTTGTTTCTTCTGCAATTTATAAGACTTTTTTTCAAATATATTCATTCAGTTAAATTTTGTCTAATACTTAAATAATGCTACAAATTCTATTTTAAGCACCTGCCTTAAAACTTCAGTTTTATCCACCATGTAAGACAGAGAAATTTTAATAATGCCAGACTTGTAAGAAATGATGCCAAGCCATTTTGGCTTTCTTTTTTTCAGCTAGGAAAATTTAAATGTTACATTAATTGAAAACCATAAGATATAAATAATGAGATGCACAAATGTCTGATAAGTACAATTAGAAATCTCAATATTTTATTGATATTGAAGACCATTTTAGGCTTTCAAAACACTTTAATTTTTCTATGATAATGAAACAATGACAAAAATTAACATAGCAATTACAAGAACTCAACTGAGGCACTTGATTCACAAGGCTAAAGTTTACATCAAACTTCACTTAAGTTTTAAGTGTTATAATAATAATTTAAACTTTGTAGAACTGGTTAATTTTGGGGTTGAAAATACTTATATAATTAGTATAGACTAAATATTCTTAAAACTGAAATGATCAAAATTGAAAGACCAACTCATAATTTATCTTGTGTAAACGGTCTTGGCTAAGAATGTCAATGATCATTGTTCTGTTTTGAAAAAGTGTAACTCTTTACATTCTGTGTAAATTGAAGTCATTTTAGTTTGGCTAAGCTATCTCCTCAACCCATACTTTAAAATAATTAATTTTAACAAAGTAAGCCATCATTAGTAACTAAACACAGAAGGGTTGGTGTCTCAGTTTGTTTTCTGTTGCTACAACAAAACACAGAGAAATTTATGATAGAAATTTATTGACTCCTGGTTCTAGAGGCTAGGAAGTCTAAGAGCATGGCACTGGCATTTGCTGAAGGCCCTCTTGCTGTATCATAATGTAATGCAAGGTATTGTATTGTAAGAGAGTGCAACAGAGAAAGTTGAACTTGGTTTTACAAATGCACTCACAACAGTGAACCCCCTCCCACAATGATATCATACATTCATGAGGGCAGAATTCCTCTGACCTAATCATCCCCTAAAGTCCCACATCTCAACATTGTTATATTTGGGATTAAATTTCCCACCCATGAACTTTGGGGGACACCTAGAAACACTCCCACTACCCATCAGTTGAAGAATGGATAAATAAAATGTTTTATATCAACACAGTGAAATGCCAACCAGCAATGAAAAGAAAAGAAGTAGTGGCACAGCATAGGTGTATAAATCTCTTAAAACTTATGCTATGTGAAAGAAACCAGATGTACAAGACTACATGTTGTATGAGGCCATTTGTGTTCAATTATTAGGAAAGCAGAATATAGTTCAGTGGCTGCCTGGAGCTATAATTGAGAGCAGAGGTTCACTTTAAATAGGTACAAAGGAATGTTTGGGAGTGAGGGCAATGTCCTCAAAATGGATTATGGGGAATTTAATAAATTCTACATTACAACTTCTATAATTTTACTAAAAGTCCTGAATTGCACATTTAAAATGGTGTTGTATTCAGGGTTTGCAAGGGAAACTATATAATATAGGACACATACTTTATAGGATTATTTTATAATATTCACTCAGAGTCAAATGTAAGAGTGTGGGAAATCTGTCCAAACATTACTGACCCAACGAGTACAGCTAAGAATATAGAGCCCATGCCAAAATCCTCCACAAGTCTAGCTGGAGGCCCAGAGCCCACAGCAATGTCTCATGCAAGTTTGTACTAAGGCTTGCACTGGGAAGACTTAAAGGGCAGTGATGGCAGGCCAGTGAGATAGCTCAGCAGTCTAAAGCATCTGCTTATGCAAGGTTAGGCAAGTGCAGGGACCGCTGTTCAATCCCTGGAACCACATGCCATGGCACGCCCACCCCCAGGACAGGCTGAGCCGGCCACAAAAAGAAAGAAAGAAAAAAAGAGGTCAGTGATGGCATCTAGAACGTCTGAGCCAGCAGGGTGAAGAATCTGGGCCAGCAGGCTAAGGAATCTGCCCTAGAGCAAGGAAGCAACACTCAAGACAAGGACCAGCGCTTTCCCAAATAGAACTGAGGCATTCCTCAGGGACAGCAAGGTCCCGAGCTCCTCAGGCAGTGAAAAAAGTTGAGTTCATATCAGGAAAACAAGCACAACATACTCCTACAGAAGAATCAACAGCATACCATCTTCCTCTCCAGAGCCAGAAAGCTATGCTGAAAGCAAGGACTAGAGCTCCCCAAAGTGAATTCAGCCATCCTCAGTGACAGTGAGATCCCTAGATGATGATGAGAACATCTGAGTCCATATCAGGAAAACCAGTATGACATGCTTCTTTAGGAGGATCAACAGTACTGCACCTTCCCCTTCAGTTCTCTTTTTTATACTGATGGCAATAATCCTCAGGTGGGCCTTCTGCACCCAGAACATGCTAATTCAGTTCATCTGGGTTTTACGCATTGGTCATTAGTTAATCCACTACAAATGGATAAATTTTATTATATGTGTAATGTGTGATACACACATTTCTTTCCATATGCATATGAAAATATTTGTTTTCTTTTTTATGATCTCAGTGCAATTTTAAAATTCCACTGAAAGTATTTTCTGAAAATTATTAAAAGAATGTTTCCATAAGTTAATTTTTCTGATTTATTTGAATTTTCCTGCATTTTAGTAGGAATGTCAATATTTTGTCTGTCTAGATGAGATGTCAGAGATCTCCTTGACATTAGATTAAGAATAGGTGTGAGATTCTCCCACTAATTTTATCTACAGAGAAAGAGAATGAGGCTTAGGGATGACAGGTGCTATTAGGTAAAATGTAGTTAAAGGCCAAGTTTATGTCAGATCCCTTCTGTTAATTCTATGTGTCATTAAGATAGAAGGACCTGTGTGGTTTAATAGAAAATGACCCTTCTTAAAGACTCTCATGTCCTGTAGCCCACTTTTTCATAATACATGAGGCCACCTAGTCATGTTTTCATGATGCTTCAGCCCAAGGAAGACATTTTCAACTGTGAAATCTTAAAATAAGCCCCTTCGTACATAAACATTAGGTATTTATGAACTAACAAATTATAGACATTATGAAGATGCCAATATCTAAAAAGTGGCAGATGTCTTAAATCACTTTCTTGTCACTGATACATAATACTCAGAGACCAAGAGGCTCGATGCTGCCTATATTTACTAATATTACAACATAAGTAAGGGGCTTGCAGTGAGTAAAAGTAAACAAAAGGCTGATCTGCTGATGCAGGCAGGGTTTACAAATTGAGGAAGGAAGCATTATAATGTAGCTTCCAGCACAGTAGGTCAAAGTTTAGAAGTAACCTGTTTGTTGTTACTAAGGCATTATCTGGAACAGGAATTTAGGTACATGTCACACAGTCCTAGCTGCAGTGTTTTTCTGTGTTTGAGACTGGGGGGGCGGGTCACAGGTCATTTGCTGGCCTTGGATCTAGCCAGTGGCATGAGAATGGGTTTCATCCAAGATGCAAAAGGGAGCCACTCTCCCAGTCATGTAGGCTTTGACTATCTCTCATATTAATATTAACCAACTATAAATTAATCATAGCCACTTCTGCTCAGTGTCAAGGTGGTCTCCCACAAACACAATTTAAAGAAGTTTATTTTGGCTCACGGTTTTAGAAATTTCAGGTCATGGTGACACACTCCAGTGCAGAAGTGAAACAGTGGAAAGGCCTGGCACAGGAAAGCTGTTCGTGTCAAGGAAGCCAGAAAGGAATAGCAGGGGAAAGAAATATGCCCTTCCAGGTCACAGTTCCAGGGATCTGCTTCTTCTGACCGGGTCCCGCAACCCAGCAGCACACTCAGACACTTAACTCACTAGTGGATGAGTCCATGTATGAGGAGCCCTTTCTGGTCCTTGTAGCAGCCCAGGAAGCTTATATTTGTAATATCAATGAAAAGTTATTGGAATTCTAGAGCTAATTCCAATCTACCACTTCCAGTACAAACTCTGGTGAGAATAAACACACTACAGCATATTTGTAGTTATGGGAAAACAAGGGGTCCTAAATCCAGGCATAATGATGTCTATCCAGAACAAAGACCTCAACCTATGGCCTAAGCTGAGTTTTATTAATTCATGAAGAAAGGAGTGGCAGGAAGTATGTGAGTGCTATGAGTTGGCTAGGTAGGAGGCCTGAAATCACCTCTACCAATATGCACAGAGAAGGATATGTAGAAAGAAAATCTACATAACACAATTGAGATAGTATCTAATGTTTTTGTGTATGTGGTGCTTCAATTCTGATATGTAATCTTTCAAGCCCCAGGAAGTCATAGCCTCTATTTTGAGATTCCATCTGAGCTGATAGCCTCAAGCATTGGCTCTTCATTCTGCCTCCTCCTGACTCACACAAGGGAACAGGGGAAGGGGGGTAGGGGATTCCAGCTAAACACACCTATCTTCAAAGACTACTATCAACACCTCGGTTGGACCAATATGCATTGCTTCAGGTCAATTGAAGGGATAAGGAAAAGTCCTAGCCAACCCTGTACATATCAATATGTGGGAATAGGGTCAGGCTCAGCCAAAATGGAAACAGCTACTTCTCTTTCAAGGAGAGTTGCCTAGGTGGTCCTCCACATCCATGGATGAGTACAGTGTCCCCAGGATCCAGAAACCATCTGAAAGTCCTGCCTCTAGACTCATGAGAATTTGGGGGACATGGTAGGCTTAAATCAAAGCATTTGGATTCTGGTTCTCAAGAGACTCAAACATATCTCTTTATAGAAAATTCATTTACTTCATCAATAAGTGCCACCAAAATCTTAACAGTTTTGGTATTGCTGAAAAATCCAAGCCCAAATTCTCCTCTGAGATTCAAGGCAAACTCTTAGCTATGAGCCATTGTAAAAATCAAAAGTAGGGGTTAGGGAGATGGCTCAGTAGAATAAGTACTTGCCTGGAAAGTGCAACGGCCTGAATTCAGTCCCTGGTTCTGAAAAAAAAATCAAAAGTAAAAGACTGCTGACATTTAATGACCCAGAGTAAGGATTCCCATTCTGTCTTACTTCTCTTGTTTCTGAGACAAATACCTAATACCAGAAGTCAAAAGAAAGGTTTATTTAGCTCACAATTTGTATAGGTTTTAATCTCTACAGTAATCACCTGGCTATAGAGCAAGGTGGCTTCCCAGAGAACAGTTCATGGCACCCACAAGGTAGTAAAAACAATAAAGGAAGGAAGACAAGACTCTTTCTGTCTTTTATACTTTCTGAGGGATACCCACCCTAGGGATTATATTCTTAATCTTAGAAATGTGCCAAACCAATAAGTGGTATGATTTACTAATCACACACCCTTAATTCCAGAATCATACATTCTAGATTCAACCACTTCTGCAAAAGCCCTATGACCACATGGGGCTTTGGAAGACATCTAGACACAAACCATAACATATTCCAGAAGGGAAAACTATGAGGATAAAAAGGAATGGAACCAAAGCAAGTCTGAAACATAGCAGGGAAAACCTTAAGTCTTTCAGCTCTGTGTCCGGCACCAATGGCAGGTGGTAGCCAGATGTGAGATCCAAAGGCTTGGAGAGCTCCACCCCATGACACTGCTACTTATACCTCTCATCATGTCTCTCTTGGGGTGATTGTTTCATTACCCGTAGCCCTCCTTTGTTGTTCCACATTCCTGGTGTTTCCTATTTCCTAGGGTTTCCAGTATACTTTTGTTTTCATTCTTATGGTTTTGTATACTCTCAGGGGCATAATGCCTGATCTCTTGAGCCTATCTCTAAAGTTTGGATGGACACCCTTCTGACCCCACAACTCTTGCATTCTGCATGCCTTTAAAGCCAGCACCACATGGACAATGCTAAGGTATACTACTACCAGCTTTAACCTTAGTCAGGTCCCCTTGTATCATGTTTGTGGAGGGCTCTACATGCCTGGATTGTTGAACATTATGAAATGCTCAGGGAACCAGAGAACCAATTCCTGAGGCTACCTACGATAAATTCACTGATGAGTACAGAAATCCCATGATCCATTTACCCTGAAAAATCCCCACCTGTTAGTACAAGAGAATTTGGGGGGCATTTTAAATGGCAGATGGGGTGCTTGTTTCGGCAGCACATATACTATAAATGGCAGATGGAATTTTTTTTAAAGTTCCAAGTCATGTTTTTATTTGTGAAACTTTAAAAAAATAAGCCAGACTTAAAGGCAATTTTGTGACCTTTCCTTTGGTAAAACTTAGGTTTTCTAAGTGGTGCTGAAATGTTAACAATGATAGGTTCCATCTGTCTCATTCAGCCATTCAAAGTCACCAGATGTATTACAGGCTCATGCCTGTAATCCCAGTGCTGGGGAGGCTGAGACATGAGGATCACTATAAGTCCAAGCTGTGTATTGAGATCCTGCACCACATAAATAAATAAATAAATAAATTTAAATGAAGTCACTAGACAGTGAATTATTGGTCTACAGAGTCAGAGCACTGGGGAAAATCATCAAGGTGGACACTGCGGTTATTTCAGTGGAAATGGAAGTCATATGAACAGCTGTGAAAACAGATATAAAATGCTTCATGAGGAAGGAAAGACTCTCTCTGAGGCTTTTGGGATTTCTAAATTCAAATGTTCAAATTCAATATCAAATACCCTCTGGGTATTTGGTGGCCACAGTGTTCTAAAAAGTAGGTAATAGTTGATCCTGAGAGTTATTCTACAGGAATCACTGATGTGTGTCTTTACGAGGGGAGCTATCCAGGTGAGCAAGGATTTACTATTTCCTGAACTCTGAGCACATATTGCATGCAGTGCACATCCTTTATCTGGCAGGCTTGCCCCACACATCCTAGAAAGAGAATGTGCTTTCCTGCTTTCCCTGGAACAGGCACCATGAAACACTGTAGTGTATACTTATTGTAGACATGTGATCTGTATAAATAAGTTCAAGTTCTGAGTTTATTTAAAAACCCAACTCCCTGGCACTCAGACATATGTTCATGTGGTTTATGGATTTTGCTTTTGTCTTTTTATTTGAGACAGGTCTCATTATGAAGTTCAGGCTGGCCTTGAACTCACTTTGTAGCCAAGACTGGCCTTGAACTCCCAAGTGCTAGAATTACAGGTGTGTGCCACCATGCCTGGCTTGGGCTTAGGGGATTTTATTACAATGTTTTTCCTCTGCATGTCATCCTTCTTCAAATTTAAATGCATCTTGATTTATCACTGAAAGTCCAGTTTTGTATCTTTATCAGGTACAATAAAAAATCTGGGGAATGCAGTTGCCAAGTAGCCTCCAACATTCTAATTAGTTTTTAAACAATGTAAACATACATCATAGGTTTTTCTTAAATCACTCTTTTTATTTATTGATACAAATTACTCAAAAAAGGGAGAAATCTTGGAATCATGAAGACTCCTAGGCAGAGAAAGTGATCACTTCCAATTTGGTTCATGAGGAGTTCTACCTAGACTTTCTTCTCCTTTATTTGGTGTAAATGTCCTTTCTGCTTTCCCAGGGAAGTAATAACATGATACATTAGGCCAGAGTCCATAAGCAAAAGTCTAATGTGAGAGTGGTCCAGGGAGTTTCTGTTTTTAGGTAAGTGTGAGTGCAGCCCCAGTGCACTAAGATGTTTGGATCTCTTCTTTCCAACAAAGTGTTGCAGCACACTGGTTATCTTTTGACTCTGTAGGACCTGGTAACCTTCTTTAGCAGCAGAATACACATCTGAAAAGTTATTCCATTCTTTTGAGCAGGATTCAATTCAAATCTGGAATTAATATAGGTACACCACTAAAAAGGAAAGATTAGATTTCACAAAGTGTATTTTATCAGAAGTATAAATAACCTTATCACCATCTGGGAAAGTTAGAATAAAAAAAAGGCACAAATAGCATCAACTTGAGCACTGTGCTTATGATCTGACTGAGCCTTACTCCATTGGACAGGGACAAAGGTCTCAATGAAAATGAGAGTAGGCAAGTTCAGCTTGGAGAGAACCTGAAATCCAGGGCTCACCCTCCACTAAATATGCAGAGTGATGAAGGTATGGATGCCCTCAATTTTGTTATTTGGAGGAATTGAACTAAATGAGCTGTGAAGTCCCTTTTTCAGACTATGGATGAATCACTTAATATTTATGGGCATCAATTTACTATAGATTTAAGAATAGCAATGTAAAAATTAAAAAGTAAAAACTTCAAGATTTTGGGAAGTACAAAGCAATATTCATATACAGGGTACTGATGTAGGGGAACAAAACTTCCAAACCTAGATGGAGTTTGTGTTCTCTAAAACCAAAAAATGAATTTTAGGAAAAATGGAGGTTAAGTGTAGAATACATTTATTGAGGGAAAGAAAGTTTCTGTGTGAGAGAGGGATAGAAGGGGGACCCAAGCTGTTTTGAGGTTTTTTTATAGAGCAAAACCTTGAGGTGAGGCAGGTCTAAGGTGAGAAACATGGGAACTCACACATGAGGTGGGACAAAACTATGGTCAACCAATAAGGCTACAAGCACAATTGCTCAGGTAAAATTGATCAATCCAGGATCAAATGGGGAAGTGAGTTATGTAGCAAGTGGGCATGAATATAGGAGAGGAGTTTATCCATTAGCTGGTAGTGGTTGGATTAGTGATGCTTCTTGGCTTCCACAAGGTAGTGATCAATCCCAGATACTTAGCTTTAGGGAGATGAGCATTTGTTCGATCTTGGGTCTTGTGGTCTGGCCCACAGTGGGAGTGTCCATATCTTTCACAGTTGCAAGGTATATTATTGTAGCTGAAGAAGGACAGAGTGTGATGACTTTCTAGTTCACGCTGTAAAGAAGTGATGATTAAATTTATCTGGTATGAAACTTTTGTTAGTGAGAAACAATGTAAATTGTTAAATTGGTAAATGTCTTCTCAGCAGGCAGAGTATTTTAAGAATATGAAATTTTTGAAGAACAAAGTAAAAAAACTTACAATCTTAAACCTCGGAGCCAAATATGTTTTGGAATTCAAAAATTTTGGACATTTTAGAAAAGGGTTAGATCAAATATTACATAACTTTTTCAGTGCGATCTTGACCAGCAAGCACAAACTTCCACAGCAAAAAAATGTGAATAGTTGCACCAATGTGACTAAAAAAGATTAAAAAGACTCAAGTCTTGTTACTAAACAAGTTTGAAGTGAACTTGAAAAAATAAAAAAGCCTTTTGGATTTCTTCATGATGGCTTATATTAGTAAATATTTATTGAGCAATTACTATAGGCCATCTTTAAGGCTGTGCCTTTTTCAATAATCTTTGTAAACAACCTGGAAAAAGCAGAGGTTGTTCCTCATTCACAAACAGGAAGCGAAGGCTCAAGTATGTCAGTGTTGTTGCCAGAGGCCAAACTGATAAGAAGTTTTGGTGATTATCTTCCCCTGTTGCATTAGTGGTTTAGAAAAAGTTTTGAGAAGTGCAGTAATGTCTTTCTTTTTACTTTCCACAGTCTCTCTAGAGAAGGCCATCTAATGATCTGTTACTAGCTAGTGACACCCAGATGGCACTCTGTGCTGAATGTCAGATAGATATTGAACTCACTGTTGAAAATCTACGTCATTGTCTCATTAATTGTCTTTCCCCTTAACCATTCTCTTCTTCCCAGCATTCCCTGTTTCACTCCCTCAGCTACCCCGCCACCCCCTTCAGAATGCTCCCTTCTTTCTTCCCTTCCCAAACAAATGAATGACCAAGGCCTGTGAGTGCTGGTCCAAATGCTAGCACAGAGGAAACTGTTTTTTTTAAGGTTTAGTAATTCAATTTTTCCAATAAAAAATTCAGGTCCCCTCACTGAAAAGTCAAAGTTCTGATAAAAACCAGAATTCTACCTACTTGTTCAATAATAAATATCAGGTATTGAATCCTCATGACTTTCTTTTTATTACAGGTTGCTTATATGCTGTTAAGTCCATTTTCTTTAATCACTATTTTCTTAGCTACATTTTGAGCATTTGGGGGCATGCACTTTGGTTCTGAGCAGCAAAGTTGACCAGCAGCCTTCAGAGGACAATGCCTACAGGTATTCAACCATTGCTGGGAATTTTTGTGGATGCAAACTTGTAAAGTAACAACATTCTTTTCTTTTTTTCTATTGTTAGGTAAAAAGCCAAGCCTGAAAGTCCATATCAATACCACCAGTGACTCCATCCTCCTGAGGTTCCTGCGTCCAAGTCCAAATGTAAAACTTGAAGGTTTCCTCCTGGGCTATGGCAGCAATGTGTCTCCAAACCAATACTTCCCTCTTCCCACAGAAGGAAAATACACGGAAGCTGTAGTGGGTAAGCTGATTGGGGACCAGGCTCTGATAATGTGGGTAGCAGGCAAGGGGAGTAATGTGTACAGACCTTGATGACTGCAGCTATTCATTCTATAGACTTGGTTGGACAAAATTTTAGAATTACAGATTCTTCATAACATAAGTTTCAAATTAAATTTTTTATTGAACACATTAATACTTATCTTTAAGAAATCCTTATCTTGTAGGTCATTACACCTATAGTTCCTGCCTACATAACCTACCTCATAACAAAAAGCATTAATAGAAATGGTTGGCTCAAACTTCTGTAACCCAGTTTTGCTAACATGGCCTGGTTTTGCTTCTTGATATCTTTATCTCCTTCAAGTGGAAATGTCACAGCTTTTTGTATGTCTCTTTATGAAGTGCTACCTTTTAAATAAAAAGAAAATATATTCTTAAAATTTTATAATATTCCAGACAAGAAATGCCATGATCACATTCTCATCCCTTGGACAAAATCCCTGAAACACAATTGAAAGGAAAAGAGGTCTATCTTGGCTCACAGGTTTCACACTCATAGCTGACAGGGCCCAAGGCAGGCAGGGCCTGGGGGAGGGTCTGGTGGAGAGAAGCTGCTTCAGTCATGTTGGCCAGGAAGTACAGTGGAAAGAGAAGGCAGAGAGAGAGAGAGCCAGCCTTCCAGGTCCCCCCCCCCCCATGTGCTACCTCTTCTGACCACACTCTAGCTCCTACCTGCACATTCAACTCTGGGTTCATCAGTGGATTAGTCCATGAGGGGTCCAGTGCTCCTATGAGCCCAGCACCTTCCCAAACCCTCTGGACCAGTGAGCATTTTGGAGACATTCTAGATCTAAACCATAATAGGAAGAGAAAAGCTTGGTGCCAAACAACTGTGAGATTAGGCATTTTGGAAAAATACAACACTGTATTTGACAGTGTGAGCCATGCAAAAATGGAATGTTCACAAATATTCTCTACTATATTTACTTGTTACTGTCCACAGTGACCAGAAACTGTATGCTTACCCACAAAAAATGGAAACAGACCAATACCTCCTTACCATGAACTCTCCAAGTGCTACTTTATTTATGGCAGATTTTGTTTCATTATATAGATCGAGAGTTGGTCAACAACAAACATCTTTTCTATATCAGATGAAAGATACTATTTTATTTATTTATTTATTTAGGGAAGGGTCTACAGGGTGTTGAGGGTCTCACTACTAGATCGGACTCGTAGTGAACTGCCTGTTTACAGCCTCCAAAGAAGTAGGATTACAGGCATGTGCCACCCCATCCTGTTTCAATTGCTTTCTCAGTGCACCCCAGTGCACCCACAGCAGGCCCAGGGATCAAATATCCAGCCCTTGCACCTACTTGCAGGCACTTTATTCTGCTGAACTATTTGGCTGGCCCTGCATTTTAAAGTGAAAGAAGTTAAATTATTTATGAAAAATATGTTAAGAAAACTAAGGAAAAATTTTAGCACAAATAGTGCACACTTTTACTGTTTCAATTATGAAGGTTGATTAAACAGACTAAGGAAACTTTATGTATTATTATCTTTATCCTTTAAATTTTTTATTAAGGAGAATTTCAGACGAGGGAGAATATTATCTGAAGCCCTAGTTTTCATCATGTAGCTTGAATGTGTATATTTGTCTTGATAATTTTTTTCTGTGTTCATATACATCTATATATGTATATTTTCATAAAATTTACAGCATAATCAGACAGCATAATTTTCTCTAAAAATGTTTCACTATGAATATCTAACAGATGTGCATTTTCAGAAATTATCCCATACTTATTATCTGGCCACAGTACAATGAAACTGGAAATAAATGACAAAAGAAACCACAAAAACCCCATGAACACATGGAAATTAAATAACACTTTTCTCAGCAAACAGTGGGTTATCAATGAAATTAAACAATAATTTAAACAATATCTACAATTCAATGAAAATTCAAGCACAACTTATCAGAATCTGTGAGATGCAATGAAAGTAGTTCTTAGAAGGAAATTTATAGCTTTAAGCTCACACATTAGGAAAACATAAAGGGAATAAATAAAGAGCCAAATGCTGAACCTCAAAAGTCTAGAAAAGGAAGAGCATACCACACCCAAAGCCCACAGAAGGGAGGAAATTATAAAGATTAGAACAGAAATTAGTGCAATTAAAATAAAGAAAACAGTACAAAAAATTAATGAATCAAAAAGCTGGTTCTTTGAAAGATTAAATAAAATTGATAAGACCCTAGCTAACCTCATC
>NDGM010978819.1:0-14035 GCA_002564305.1 Octomys mimax | reverse complement strand
TTGAGGGTAAGCTTTTCCCCCTTCTAGGTTTTATCTTCTGCAGCTAAAGACATCAAGGAGATCTGCACTTTTTATTTTTATGAAGCTTCTTTGGAAGTGCATTGACAATGCATCTGATGGTCTGATTACAAATTGAAGAACCGAGTAACCTTCTAAAAACACAATTGTGAGAACAACTAACAATGAAAACAAGAGATCCCAAAGTACACATAATGGGGGGTCAGCGAGATAGCTCAGTAGACTAAATGCCTGCTTTGGCAAGTGCAGGGACAAGGGTTCGATCCCCCATCCTGCATGTTGCACTGGCCCTGCCCTCACCCTACCCCCTCAGGCACAGTGAGCTGGCAACAGAGTCTGGGCATGTTGGAGCATGCCTGTGATCCCAGCAATGGCGAGACTGAAAACAGGAGGATCACCACAAGTCCAATCTGTGTAGTGAGACATCACACCAAATACACAAAATTTTAAAAACCGATTTACACATAAAGTGGCAGCTTCTTGAATATGTAATTCAAGAAGCTTCTTTTCCTGGTCAGTTTCCTTCAAAAAATGCACAAAAGCAACTAACCCTTAACATACAAATATAGTACAAGGCCTATGCTTGAGAGTACAGATCTCCTTGGTACACACATGTAGTCACACACACACACACACACACACAACCTCTTACAACAAACACCTTCTCGGACTACATGTAGACTTTCTCTGGCCACAGGACCATTCCTGAAGTACGAGGGGAGCAACCTCTAACCAATGAAAGTTAAAAAGAAAAAAGAGCCCAACTTCTTCATGGAACAACGACGGTACATGTACTAGAATTTCTTTAAGGTCCTCGGCCAGATTGAGTCACAGTAGTCCTAACAATCACAAGCTCCATGATACTTTTTTAGTGGATTCTGACTCATCCTCCCCATTTCATTTCTCCACTCCCTTCCTAAAGCTTCCTGGAATGGTGTTCCAAGTAAATGACTCCCCACCTTAAAGTTGATGACTGTTGGGACATGAGATGGGTCCACAAGAACTGTCACCAGGTTAGAGGTGACAGCAAATGACTATAGTTGCAAATACTCAACCACAGATTCTGCTCCTGGATAGTGTTTTTGTGGTTTCTTACATTATTTTCTATTCCAAAGAGTAGAAACATGGCAGTCATAAATAGTCTTGTCTTATACAGCATATATGATACCATTTTAGTCAGGGTTCAGTCAAGAAGATGGAGTGTATTCTAGGTACTTTAATAGAGTGTATCCTATACAGGGAGCTTATATAAAAAAGTATCAGGGAGGTTGTGATTGTTAGCTAGTTCTAAAGGAGGTGGAAAAGTCAAATGGCCAAAATGTGAAATGAGACAATGCAGAGATCTGCAGCAGAAAGAAACCACTAGCCAGTTCTCAAGATGATAAATGTAGATCTATGATCCAGCAAGTCTACTCCTAGGTCTATAGAAAGGTAACTGGAGTCAAAGGTCCACTCTAAAGATGCTTATGCAAATATTGATAGCAGTATCATTCACAATAGCCACAAAAACAGTAACAACCTGAACATACATCAACTGCTGAATAAACAAAAATATGTAGTATATCCATACAATAGAATACCATTCTACCATAAAAATAAAGTGATATGTGCCATAATGTGTATGACACTCAAAGACATGATGCCCGTGAACAAGCTAATCACAAATGGCCACATGTTGCAGACTGCTATTTATATGAAATGTATACAGTAGACAACTCTGTATACAAAGAAAGTAGGCAAATGGTTGTTAGTGGCCGTGGGCGGGTGAGAATGGGAAAGGACTTCTATGGGTAGAAGGGTTTGGAGTAATTCCTATGACTTGGATATGGTTTGTCCCCAAAAGTTTAATGTGTTAGAAGTTTTCCCCAGTGTAATGATACTGAAAGGTTTACGACCTTTAAAAAGTGGAGTCTAGAGAGGATCATTGGCTCATGACCACTCTTACGCATGGGTTAATAGTGGTCTAGTGAAGCAAATTAGGTCTCACAGGATAAATGAGTCCCCATGAAAACAAGGAGCCTGGCCCCTCCATAGTTTCTTGTTTCTTCACGTGCCAGGGCATCCCTTCTGCACATAGCCATTGCCCTTTCTGCTTCTCATCTATGTCACGATGCAGCCAGAGAAGAAAAAGGCCAAGAACACATAGAAAAGGCCAAGATGGGCCATTCATGGGTCTGAGAACAAATAGAAGAATTCCTGGCACAGAATCCAGTGCTGTCAAACATGAACATCTCCCAGGCGAGATTCTTAATACAACCTGGTCAACAGGATGGTAATATTTAATCTAACACATGCCCTCAGTAGGATGTTATTGGAGATAATAGAGAATTAAGAGGAATAATGTAAGTATTTCAGTGGTAGTTACAATATTAAAATGCAAACGCCAATCTTACTTTAAACTAAATGGGCATTCACATTCCCCTGTTACCCAACAAACATTATTAAGCATCCTAGGGACACAGTGACATCATCCTTGCCCTCAAGAATGTGGTTAAAGAACAATCTGTCTGTGGAAGGGAAAACTTGTCATGCAACCCCTGATTAATATAAAATTTTTAATGCAGGACTCATAACCAAATGGAAAATATGTAATATTCAAATGTTAAGAGCACTTCCCCACCAAATACTTCAAAGAGCTCAAAACTAGAAGGGCAGCCTTTGGAAATGTACCAGAGAATCCTCATGCTCAATGAATTTCAAGCTGTCTCCACATCATTACCTCAAGGCAAGCTGCAGTTTTCTTAAACTGTATCCCACACCTCTGTCTCCTGCCAACTTCACCACTGCTCACACGGTGCACTGCCAGGTGGACCGCCTCAAACACAGGAGAACTTGTAGCTTAAATTTCCCAAAGAGAACAACTAGGAGGAAAACAAAGTCAAATTTAGACTGACCCAAGTTTCTATAAGCCCCTCAGGACATTTAAAATTCCCAACCGGGTCGGGCTGCAGACCAAGTCTTGCCACTTGGTGGGCCAGTTATTATTCCGACATCTCTGAGCTGTGGTCCCTTGCTGTTAACTTCATCCCTGAGATGCTGTTGGTGGAGAATCGACCCTTACAGATATTAATAGGAAGCGAAGCTAGATTCCTGCTGACTCTACGAATGCCTTTAATCTAGGGTATATGTCATACCTTGAAGAAATCCTAAAACAGAATTATTAAAGATGTCTTTCTTTAAAAAAAAAAAAAGCCAGGATGTTCTTTTCTTCCTTTATATAAGCAAGTGAAGCACAAAAGCAAATTTCCTTTTTTTGCTTAAGGCCAAAACAATGTCAAATAAAATAAAGCAAAAGATAAACACATACCTCTAAGGCCACACTTGCCTCATTTCCACCTCTCCTCCTAGATAATTCTCAATATTAACACAGCTTGGATGGAACAAGGTGACCAGAATTGAGATGGGATAATAGGTAGAATTTAGCAGACTACTAGACCACTGAATCAGGTGAAAATGTTTCCAAAGATAAAATATTTCAAGGAAAATCCATGAATATCAGAGAACCACATCACTACAATAGTATAGTTAGATTTTTGCAGTGGTTCACTAATATGTATCATTTATCTTGGGCTCTAACCAAATACCAAGCACAGCCCAAGGACTAAATGTTTTGGCTCCTTGAAGTATATTTATGAAAAGTGAAACCATGCTGCCAAGCAATCAACATAGCTAATTTTATTCCTGGACATTGTCAGCTGGACAAACCTAAAGTAGAGATGCATTTAGCTACAAGACTTTAAAATAGTCTTTTCTTTTTTTTTTTTTTTTTTTCAGGGTGCTGAAGGGAAACTATCAACCCTTGATGATATTTGCGTGTGAATCAGCAACACACACATAACATAGGATATAGTAATTGGTAATAAATATTTAAGCTATGGTTTCTTTTCCTTTTTTATTTTTTATTTTTGTTGATACAGGGTCTGGCTACACAGCTCGGACTCATAGTGACCCTCCTGTCTCAGCCTCTCCAGCATTGGGATTACAGGCATGCACCACCATGCCCAGTCTTGGGCTAGCAGGGCAGGCCTAGGGTTCCAGGGCCAGCACAGCATGTGGTACCAGAGATTGAACCTGGGTCCTTGCACTTCCCAGGCAAGCACTTAGACCACCAAGCTATCTCCTCGGCCCCTAAGCTATGTTAATATATTTACTAAATATCTCAAAACAGGACTACTAAAACAAAGCACTATTTAAATATGAAGTCTTCATCATAAGTGAGTTTATGAGTTTCCTCTAATGCACTTAATGAAGACAATTCCCAATACCAATTTATTTTGTTTTTGTAGGGAAATAATTAACTAAAAGAAAAATTAAAATTCCTGAAGTCATAACACTCTTTATCTTTTGATTATTCATATTGTACATAGACAGCAGGAGCATTTTAAGTTAAAATATTTAATAATCTCATCTAGGGCCAGCCAGATAGCTCAGTGGACTGAACTGGGGGTTCAATGCCCATCATGCCATGCAGGCCCCACCCTCCAGGGCCTTCTGAGACAGGGAATGAGACTGGGCGTGATGGCATACACCTATAATCCTAGCTCTTGGGAAGCTGAAAACAGGAGGATCACTATGAGTCTGATCGGTGTAGTGACACCCTGTACTAAAATACAAAGACAAACAGAAAAAAAAAAAACTTTTCAAAAATAAAGAGTCTCATCCATAGGAGAGAAAGTACTAAGCATCAATGCAGGAAGAATAATCCACTTTTCTGAGGGCATTTTGTATCTGTCCAGTATGGAAAGAGAAATCTGGGAAAATGCTGGGCAGATAAATTATCACTGAGAGGAAGCCGACTATGTTGCTGGACTGTGTAAAATTATTTAATATCAAAGATTCCTGGTATTCATACAAATGCAGAATAGCAAGTCACTTTGCATAATTTTTCTGTTAATGCAATAAAAATTGACTACAGAATTCTGTACTCAGGTTACCATTGATTCTAAAATAAAGACATGGACAGTATGTGCAAATCACATCTTAGATTCTTAGATGTCATTGTCAGCAATTTTTAGCTGGTGCCACACAACTTTGCAATTAATAATTTAGCAATACCTTCAGTAATTGTGTTATATCGATCCCATCTCGATAACTAGGTTAAATATTCTTCTCTCCACCCAAACTTCCTTGCATATGTAGCACACACTCCAGTAAGTACTTCCTGATGAAATGCATGTTTAACTTAATTGGAGGTTTCTACCTTAGAACTATCCTGGCTGACACCCAATTCTCCATTTCAGTCTGTCATTTCAATAGCGAGAGTTGCTATCTACTGGCCAGGAATAACCACAGCAAAAATAATTCGCGGATACTGTTTTATTTACATTTCCCAGGTACTAGATCATATCTTATTAAAGTTTGATCGTAATCTGCAAAAAGTGAGAGGAAGACTTTACTTTTTTCTATTTTAACTTTTATGGGTCATATATGTCTTAAATAGATGCTTATAAGTTAAAAGTTTTTTAATGTATTTAGTCAGAGTCTACAGAGTCTCACTACACAGATCAGACTCGTAGTGATCCTCCTGGTTTTTCACCCTCCCAAGCGCTGGGATTACAGGCATGCGCCATCACGCCCAGTCTCAATCACTGGCTCTGTGTGCCCCAGGGGCGGAACTGGCCTCTGCATCTGCCTAAGCAGGCACTTTAATCTGCTGAGCTATCTGGCCAGCCCCTGTAAGTTAAAATATTAATGAAGGAAATGCCAGTGAAACCCCATCCAGACTGAGAAATAGAGCACTTAGAGACCCCGTGTCCCTTCCCTATCAAATCACCTACTTCCCACAAAGGCCCTCTCTACCCTGACTCTGCTTTTGCTCTTCTCTTTGCTTACATCATAGTTTTGCTTGGGGCCTGTAGGTCAATAAACACCGTATTCATTCTTGCAGCAGTGTGGCTTCTTTTGGGTTTTGTTTTTTTTTTTTTTTTTGAGGGGGGGAGTTGCTCAGTGAAGTCCTTCCTCTAAGTCTCTTCTCAATAAGAACAAAGTAATACTATTAAAATAAAAGCCAAGTTGGGGCATTTTTCAGCTCAAAACCCTGCAATGGCTGCTCTACTCTCTGAAGCAATAATACCAACAGAGCCCTCCAAGGGCTTCAGGCACAGGCTGTTCCCAGTCCAACCTCATGAGCCAGGACGCCCTGCCTCTTGCCTCTGCCCGAAAGGCTCTGTTCATCAAGGCTTACTCCCTTTTTTCAGATTTCTCTGATTATTAATGAGATGAAAGCATTTTTCCTCTATGTTTATTGGCATTTTCTTCTCTGCAAAATGCCCACTTGAGACTTTTCCCCAGATTTTTCTTGGTTTGTCTGTTCTTTGATGCATGAGGTATATAGGTCAGCGTTCAATGAAAGAAACCAAAGCCATACAAAGAATTTTAAATAAATGGACTTTGATCAAAATACTTGCAAAGGTGTTAGAAGAGTGAATGAGAAAAAAAAAGTTATAGGGGGATCCTAAGGTAGCCTAGACATTAACAACCTCAGGAAGCAGCTTTTGCTGCTAGGGCAGAGGAAACACGGATAAGAAACTCCTGGCTGGGGCACGGTCACCTGCAGCAGGGATCAGTCAATAAAATGGAGTCAGTGGCTGCTCAGATGACCCACAGGTGTAAGGCAGTGTGGTGCCAAACACTGAGGACATAGTCACTGCATACCCCGTGGTGCCACCCAGGGAGCAGAGAGTGCTGCCACTGGAAGCAGCCCCTCTTCCCCCATGCATGGCACTGGGGCGGAGAATACAGAGGAGCCTTCATGCTCCCCCAGGGAGTCACATCTCAATGGCTATGCAGACTCCTTGTCCTTATGGTATGACTGCAGTCAGAAGAGGCTGATGGTAGGGACATTTAAAGTTTGGGACTTCATGCAGGAGGCTTCTTGCACAGCTTATCATGACAGTGACAAAGTAATAACTTAAAAGAGGAAAAGTTTGTGGGAGTCCACAGTTTTTAACATACAGATCTTTGCGGTACACTGCAGATCCAAATTATAGCACCAGTATCAGAGGGCAATAATGGCTGTGTATGCCAAAAAAAGCTAAAAGGTGTGCCCTGCGGCAGGAAAAAGAAAACAGCAAGGAAATACTTCAGCTCCGCCTTGACCTCCTCCTGACTTTCAGTGCAGGACACATTTGCAGAAAATACTTGTAAGCCAGCTTCTCGGAAGTCTGGGAAATGTTTAAGCCAGCGCCTTGCACAAGACCTACCAACAAGCCACACCCCTGAACCCCAAAGACTGGGAATTAGTTTGTTGAATCTTCATTCCAGCATCAAAAAGACACTTCCTGCAGCCTCTGGATGCTAATACTTTGTCCAACTGTATTACCAATAACTTCAAGTTTCTGTGACGTTAGGGGGGTTGATACTGCTAATTTGCATGTGTCAGCTTCTAATGAATTCTCAACTTTAATGTGGCTCTAGTTTTGATAAAGTCTCAGTTTTAATGTAGTCAAAGTCATCAATGTTTTCCTTTATGCATAGAGTTTAGATGTCATGTTTAAGAAATCCTTCCCTCCTTCAAGGTCATGTAAACGATCTACATTTTCTGAAAGCTTTTTTTGTTTAAAAATTGTAGTCTAAAATTCCATTAAGTTCTTTAATGTTTCTGCTACTGATTTCTGTGTGTCATATACAACCAGGGCACAATGTCCTTTCTGGCTTTCCATACCCACACCCCAATGATGGGGCCTTTCCTCTCTGATCTGACCCCTCACATTTGTCATGCAGCAAGCATCCTTTTATGTGTAGCTGTCTGCCCGGGCCACCTAATGATTCTCCTGTTGCTCCATGCCTGTAACTCCACCAAGTGGCTCCCCGTTAGGATTGCTCTGTAAATCTTGATCATCGTAAGCAACTTCCCAAACTTTGTTGTCTCACCAAGAACGCCGGGGCTCTTCCTGGATTCTGTGCACTGCCATGTATCAACAAGTAGCTTATCAAATTTCACAGAAGAAACATAAAGCCTGTATAGATTTTAAATAGAACTACACTGAAGCTAAATCAATTGCAGAAGAATTGACGTCTTCACAATATTGATCTTTCTAATCCATAAGCATAGCTTATCTTTCCATTTAGTTAGATTTTCTTTAATATCTCTCAATAAAATCTTACACCTTTCCCCACAATGTTCTTTGACATTTTTTGTTGAATTTCTTCCTCAATGCCTCCTACCTTCACGTTCTTGTAGGCAAGCATCTTTTTATTCATTCTCTAAATGTTTGTGGCTGTCATGTAGGAATGCAGTTGATTTTTGTACATTGATTTTATATTCAACTGCCTTTCTGAACCCACTTATTAATTCTAATAAGTTGTCTAGGTACTTTTTTGTGTTTTCTATAAAATCATATCATCTGAAAATAGGGACAGTATTCTTTCTGACCATCCACCCCTGATAGTTTTTATTCCTTGTTTTAATTCACTGTGCTGGTGTTAGCCTTTGGATAAAAGTAGCTTTGGGGGTCTTTTGTTAATCTCTTATGTGACTCTTCAGAAATTTCACAATTAAGTACAAGACAATATTTTTTAGAAATCCTTGATCAATCTGAGAAATTTCCCTTCAGTTTGGTAAGCATGTTTCCTGTATGATGAATTTTATAAAATGTTTTGCCTGCATCTATTGTGGTGATAGTATGATTTTTTTCATCCACTAATGTGGTAAATAATATTAATTGATTTTTATAATCTCAGGACAGACACAGCTTACATATAATCATCTTTTATATATGTTGCAGATTTCAGTTCACTAATATTTGCACAAGGTTTGTGCATGTATATACACTAAGATACTGCTATATAATTTCTTATTTATTATCATACCACATTATTACCATAATGCCAAGTTTTTGCTTATATTTCATTCATACTTTGGAACAGAGTATGTTTGGTCTTCTTCTTCCTTCAATGCAGCTTTTCTACAACTGGAGTTCTCTTTGTGAAAATGATTTTTGGGGGGATTTTTTGTTTGTTTTTTTCTATGCATTTGGTACAGAGTCTCACTACACAACTTGGACTCATCGTGATTCCTCCTGTTTTCAACCTCCCCAGCGCTGGGCTTACAGAAATGCACCACCAGGCACCACCATGCCCAGACTCTGTCCCCCAGCTCAGTTTTCCCAGGGGCAGGGCTGGCATGGCATGTGGGACCAGGGATCAAACTCTGGTCCCTGCACTTGCCTAAACAGGTACTTAGTCCACTGAGCTATCTTGCCAGCCCTGAGCTATCTCCCCAGCCCTGTGAAAATGTTTTTGACAATATATTTCTTTAATGGTTTTGTAATTGTTTAGATTTTCTTTTTGTTCTTAAGTCTGCTTTGGTAGATTGTTTTTCCTAAATTTTTTGTCCATTTCTTAGCAACTTTCAAAGTTACAGTCTAAGGCTTATCATTATAACTGCATATTATTTTTGTAACAACCAGAACATCTGTGGGTTTTTTTTTCATTCCTTATAATTATTATTATTTCTTGATCAGTCTCACTGGTGGTTTCTTAATTATATTTGGCTTTTCAAATAATGTAGTGTTGTAGGTACTGAATGTTTAATTTCTATTATGGTGATAATTGCATTTATACTTGTTATTTCTTTCTTTCCATTCAAAATTAATTTTACTATATTACCTTTATATCCTTCCTTCTTCTCTTCTGAAGAATTTAGTGCTACAAAATTTCCTCTGAATTCTGTAATTCCGGTGCCAAGGAGGCTGAGACAGGAGGATCACTGTGAGTCCAAGCTGCAGAGCAAGACCCTGTGCCAAATAAATAAATAAAAGATTTTTAAAAACTAAATTCTATGTTAGCTATATTCTATCAGTTTTAATATTTAATATTTTACTATATCAGTTATATTTTCTAATTCCCATTATTTCATTGGTTCTAATTCTTAAAGCTGACACTCCATTTCCTAACATGTTTTTCCCAGTTTTATTTTGCTTAATGATTTCTAAGCTGATTACATTGTAGCCATTAAGCATCTTTTTGTTGCTTAATATCTGCCTATTTGTATGTACTCAACTTTTTCCACCTGTTTTCCTTCCCACTGTCATTTTACTTCATGCTGGTTGTGGCTACATTTACAAGATATTCAGGTGGTATTGTCACTAAATTAAAAGAGAAATTAACACCACCTGGAGACAAATTCAGTGATAGGGTTCCATAGCTTTCATTTTGGGAGAAAATAAATGCATCTTTCTATAAGGGATACCTAACTTTGTTTTTCTTGTTGTCATGTGGATGCTTTAAATATAAGAGCATCTAGTGATGCTGAGTAGCCAAAGGGGTGGACTGTGCTCATCCATATCAATTGCCTTCCAACTGTTCTTCAGTTACCTCCTCTATGATGTTGGAACAAGGAGCCTGAAATTACACTTCCCACACTCATTTTTCCCAGCTATCTTCCTGCTATGTTCCATCCCCGGGAGGCATTATTAACATAGTGGAAGACTTAAGGAGACAAGTCACTTTTGCCTGGCCTCCACCAGTGCTTCTGACTATGTCTCTGGTGGCAATGGCAATAGATGAAAAGACAAGGAAGACAGTGGCATCTCCAAAACACATCAACGCTCAATTGTATATATTTTGTTTTATTTTTCCAGAACCTCTGAAATTCTTGCCATGAACTTCCTAAATGCCCAAAGTAGTCTCTGCTTTCCTATTGAACACTGAAATTGATAGGAGTTTCTCCTAGTTTTCTTTTATTATGGATTGCACTAAGATCAGATCATACATAGACTATATGATTTGAATTCCATGAAAGATATTGCAACTTGGTACAAGACCTAGAATATGGTCAGTTTACATAAACATTACACATGTGCTTGAGAATATCTATGCTCAGTAGTTGCTAGGTAAAATGCTCTCTATGTGTCTATTAAGTTAAGCTTGTTCAAGGCTATAATTAAATTTCCTGTACCATTACAGAATTTTTATCTATTTGACCTACCAATGACTGAGATATACTCTCCCTGTAATTCTCTAATTTTGCTTTGCACATATTGAGACTTTCTTATTAGGTAAATAAAAATCATTACTATTATACTTTCCTGGCCACTAAAACATTTTATAATTAGGAAATTCTCCTCTTTGTTTTAAGTAATATTATTTGCTTTAAGCTTTGTATAATCTGATATTAAAATAAACATATAAACTTTCTTTTGTTTGGCATCTTCATAGCATATTGTTTCAGATGCTATTACTTTCAATATTTTATCCTTATGTTTTATCTATCATTTGTATCAGTATCATATGGTTAGGATTTTTTAGTTCTTTTTGATTCAATATGATAACTTTTGTTATTTTAGTCTGTTCTTATTTAATATTTAACATAATTACTTCTCTATTTGTCTTTATATCTACTATCCAATTTCAGATTTTCTACTTATGTCCTTTTTTCTCCCTCCCCATTTCAGTCTGTGCTTTTGATCTTTCTTTTTTTTTTTTTTCTACTGCTTAGGAAATTGTATATCTTCTTTTTATTCTTTTAGAGTTCATAATACCCATATAAACTTTTTAAAGGAAGAAGTCTGTCATATTTTAAAAAAACACACAAGGACATTAGAACAATCTTCTCTCCATCATCCAGTCCTGACTGATATATATGCTTAAGTAGAACAAATTATGGGTACAAAATCCTGTGAATGTTGACTTCTGAGTGTAGATTGACCACCCTGAACAAAATACTTGCCCTTCCAACCACTCCCAACTATAATTCATTTTTCACAGTTCTAGCTCCCCTGACCTTTTATAAATATCCATTCTTTGCCTGGGACACATTTTCTTCTTTTTCATGTGCCTCCTATTCTTACTTTTTTGTTTGTGTGTTTGTTTGGGGTGTTTTGTTTTTGAGATAGAACCTCACTGCGTAGAGCAGGCTGACCTTGAATTGATTATGGATCACTCACAGTGATCCTCCTGCCTCAGCCTCTCTGTTGGGATTACAGGTATGCACCACCATGCCTGGCACTCCCTCTTGCTCTTATATAACACCTCTTCCAAAATGCCTTCCTTAGCCAACTCCCTCCAATTCTAGATTATTCCCTTGCTTAAATATTCCTGTCTTGTATTTTTTTTTCCATCATAGCTCCTGTAGAACTATTTTTAATTACCTTTTTTCTTTTGTCTACTGCCTCTTTGACTAGGTCTGCTGCCTCAGTTTTTTCTTCTTCAGTTCTTGGTGCCTGGTGCTAATAGTCATCTAACTAATATTTGTTAAACAAATACAGTCCTGGCTTGAAATCTCTACCAGGATTTCCATTATTTTACAAAATTCTGACCAAGTCTGAAAGTTCTAGCAAGCCTTTATGCTAACAGAAGACTACAACAATGATTACAGAATCTATCCTGCCCTGGTAACCAATGCAGACACCTAGGTATCTGCCGGTCATGTACCTCATGTGGTTATACTAACATGCTCCTGTATGTGCCACATCCAATGTGAATTATCAAAACCTGTTCAGAATAGAGTAGGCTAAGGCATGTCTAGTTGTCACTATTGAAGTGAAATAATGTAAAAACCAACATTCCTAGTGTACCAAGTCATTTAATGTACCCAGATCAATACCACTTAGTACCCTGGAAAGGACAAAAAAAATCCATCCTGTCAGTTTAAGGAATATCCTTCTTGCTACTGATTGAGACATTTTAATTTGAACCTCCTTGTTACTCAGAACCACAGTTCCAGAGCAAGGAACATTTGTTTTCCTTATAGCTGTTCAAGACCACTTTCTATTGGAAATAAGGTTTACTATCTATATCTAAAATATGTAGTTGACCTTCTATATTCCAACAACCTAACACACAAAAGAAAACAAAACTTAATTACATAGAATTCTTAAAGCCAGAAAATTTTCATTTAAGTTATTAATTCAATCCCCATTCATCAGTCAATTGGTCAATAAATGTCTAGGAAAGAGATGCCTGGTTGCCCAGTGGGAGTTTAATATTTTATCAATGCTCTGTGGAGATAGCTCAGTGGTCTAAGCACCTCTTAGGCAAGTACAAGGACCAGGGTTCAGTATGCATACCATGCCAACCCCGGCTCAGGTGCAGAGCTAGCCACCAGGACTGGGTGTAGTGGCACATGCCTATAATCTCAGCACTAGGGAGGCTGACACAGGAGGATCACTATGAGTCCAAGCAGTAGAATGAGACCCTGTACCAAATACATTAAATAAATAAATAATATTTTATCAATTCCTACTATTAGAAAAGTTGTCCTTTTTCTTCCTCAGCTTCTCTCTGGCCCTATAAACCACCATGTTCTGCCAGGCAGTGAACAAGTCAGTAAAAGATGACTTAGGCAAGATAAATGTGAGCCTAAGCCATTATCACCTGGTTGACCTAGTAGTACCTGCAGAGACTTGGCCTTTTTGCCACCAGTTTTCAAATCTTAGTTCCATGCTTTGGAATTTGATAGCTAACTTTGACTTCTTTGTTGATTCAATCATTTGTTTGATTCATTGACAATGGTCTATGAACCTTGGCTTTAGCATCACCCACTCCTTGGGGGTAAGAGACAATTCATCAGCCGACTTTGCTGTATGGATCTCCCATAAGCCACCTTAATTTCCTCAAAAATCCACATGGCTTACCTACCAGTAAAGCTGATTTGCCACACTAACCAACAGCAGGTATTTTGACAACTCATAAATAAATCTCATTACTCCAGATGAATTTTGCGTTTTTCCAACTCTATATTCTATTGAGATACAGAATATTTGGCCATATTCATTTTTAATAAGGCTTCATAATGTTCTTTTCAAAATAAGATTGACTCTACTGAAAACACTCATGAAATTAATTACATTTCTGTGAATTATAATCATTCCATGTGGCCCAACTAAATGCCAATATGGAGAAGACCAAAGACCTACCAGAAAAACAAACTATCATCTTCCTGTTTATAAAAAGGGAACTGTTTAAAAACACCATTTGAACAAACCATTCCCTTCATTAAGAGAATGTAACTATATGCTCTGAAGGTACATCCATTTACCTAGGCATATCTTTCTTTATGGCAGAGTAGTACTTC
>NDGM010978800.1:0-12889 GCA_002564305.1 Octomys mimax | reverse complement strand
GGGGGGGGGGGGATTTGTCCTCAGCGGACCAGGAAAACACAACATCCTGCCATTTAATTAAAACACTGCTTGTAAAAAGTAGATATTTGGAGTCAGGGCTGTACACTTGGGCTTGGTGCAGTGGCCCCACACTGTGGATGTAGTTACAGGACAAGAGGGCCAAAGCCTGCACTCAGTCATGGACACACTTCCTCTTTACTCAGCAAATACTTGACTAAATTAGAAACACTCCACCAATGGTTAAGATATGTACCAAGAATTATTCTATAGGTTAAGTATGACATTACTTAAACTATTTAAACATGAATATGGATCATATATAACTTAAAAACAAAACTGTATTAACCAGGAATCTATACATTTTTTATGTTGTGAGAATATTTTCATGGCCAAGTGATTCAATGAAACTTTTTGGCTTCTCCAATTTATTCCAAGTCCAGCTGATTTTAAAGAAACAAGTGTTGGGAAACTCTGGCATCTGATGACTTGGAACTTAAGAGTAAGAAATCTATTGTCTGCAGAGGCCCTATGCCTGCTCTAATTTGTTAAAAGGCCATATTTGGAAATTTCAGTACTGTACTAAGTTACAGGCCTATAAATCATCTGAAACGCTGTTATTTGCTATCCTGCTGCATTCTTTCTCTTTAACATTAAGAGCACTAAGTCTTACTGCATACCATGCATGTACAAATTAAAATGTTTTTAATTTAAGGTAGGAAGGAAAAATGTGTTATTGATTTGTGTATACCTTGTATGTAGTTATATAGTAGTGAGGTTTTAGTGCTTTAACTCATTAATAGACAAATATAGAAAATAAATGTTTAGCATATTCATATACCGTGGGGGGGCACCTGTATGTGCATGCCTGGTACTGAGGTTGAACCCAGGGTCTTCTTGTAGAACAGTATCCCAGCCATTTTCTCATTTTTTAAAACTCTGAGCTAGGGTTTTGCTAAATTGCTCCCTTCCTCCCACCTCATTGCATCCTTCCTCCCGCCTCAGCCTCTGCTGGTGCCGGGGCCAGAGGAGGGGGCCTCCCACCTGCTCCCGATACTGCCTGTAGGAGACCTGCGATTTGAAGGTGACGCCTTTCAAAACTGCCAGCTAATTGAATGTAGGACACCCATGACCCTGAGCCGGCTGACACAGGCTCTCTATGTGAAGCGAAAAATATCTCCTGTGAAATTCACTTTTAATTTAAAAACAGAGGTGGAGTTTTTCATACTAGACTGAGAATAAGTGCATGATAATGGTAAGGTCCCTCTGTCACCAAAACATCCCATTTTTGCCTTTGTTGCCAGTCATTTCCAGGGAAGCAGTGAGCGACTTTCACAGAGCTGGTCGGCCTCCTAGCAAAACCCTTCCCCTCCCAACATCCTTCCAAGGAGAGCGGGGGTGTAAAATTACACTGGCGAGCAGCTATGGGGCTAAGCATCTTCCACAATCTGAGTCCTGTGAACGTATCTAGTGATCTACTATTCACTCCAAACAGCAGTAGCGAAGAGAACCAAATGAGGGTGTGGGTCAGGAGGAAGCAGCCGAGGCTGCCGCAATCCTGCTGGCTGTAACACTGGCTTCGCTAGCAAGAGGGGATTTCCTCGAACGCTTAACCAACTCAGCGTAAAATCTGAGCGTGTGCTTTTAAGTGAGTCAAACTGTTGTAAGAGGAGTAGAGGTCCTTACATGAAAATAAGTATGTGACAGTCATGTTGGGAGTCCAGTCACCCCGCTTTGGGGTTTGCACGTTGGCAGCCCGTGCAGAGGAACTGTCAGGAGTATGCAGATGAAGGGATAGTTACAACTTCAAGACAGAAAACCCCAGTGAGTTCCCGGAGCGCATCCAACTCTGCGCTTACTGCACTGCAGTGACCTCTGCGTCAGTCCTTCCGGCCCCTGCCTTCCTCGGGTGAGCTGAGGGCAGGTGTGCTCTGAAGGCGTTTGAGTTGGCACAGCGGAAATGCTTACAGATGGTACTCAGCAGCTGACTGCCTCCACTGGTCTTGGAGAACTGCATGCAGCAAGGCACAACAGGAGAGCAGGGTTTTCTAAGAAATACCTTCCTGAATCTCAAAAGTATCCCCAGGAGGTGGCCACAGGGAGAGCTACCAGGAACACATAACAAGAACGCAGTCTCCAAAGCACAAGAGCAGAAGCAGCGGGCGGTGGGGAGGGGGTCAGAGTCCCACCCCCAGGACTAGACTCTGGAAGGGCCCAGACCACCGGAGGACCTCTAGACCAAGAGGCGATGGAGAACTCGGAGCCCCTCTGGGGCTGGAAAGTACACGGCACCTCAGAGAGGGCTAGACTCAGCCCAGTGCCAGCGGGCGCAGGGTCAGCAGGAACCATGGTCCTCCCGAAAGGACAAGGCGACCGCACAGCAGTAGCCAGAATAGAAGCCAGATGGGAAAACATCACCGCAGAGGAATGTGCTGCATCAGCAAGGAGTGGAAAGCAGCGAGTAAGAAGTGGGGCGGCGCCCCGCAGCCCTGAGCGGGACACGCCGGACGCGCAGGTGCACCTGCAGCCCCAGACTGTCAGGCGATGAGGGCCCGGGGCATGCGCAGACGCGCCCCATCCTGGGGCAGGAAGCCTCGTAAGAATTTGGAAAGCGTATTTAAATACCTCCTCCCTTCCTGTCACTACTGCCCATGGACAGGACAGTAACGGTCTTCCTCTGCTAGCTGGTGTCTGGTTAATGGAAATAAGAGGAAACACTGACCCTTGACAAAAACTGATGAAGTAGTGGGGCAGAAGGCGCCAACGTTTCTTACCCTCAAGGAGACGGTCATAGTCTGAGTTGTCAGCTGGACTTCGCAATGGAGCCCTCTGACCAGTTCTCCCTCCTCAGCTCCCAGCCATGTGGAGAGGGCTCATGAGGCCCACATCCTCCCCCGAGTACTAGGAGCTGTTGTTTATTTTGCCTATCCCAATTTGTAATTCTGATGAACTGGGGCACTGCAGAAGGACTTGTACAAGAGACATATTTATTTTGCTCTGCATCAGCGTCACTGTTTCCACTTTCTGGGTCGGGGCTGTTGTGGGCTGTGTGTGTGCACAGGCCTGTATTATGAGGGTGGAGGGACGCACAAAGGTGGGAAGATCGGTGAAGGACTAGACACAGTCTCGAGAAATAGGATTCTCCAACTGAGGGAAGCTGGGTTCTTAGTATTTATTGTCTTTGTTGAAAATTTGCAATTTCAACACAGAAGCAGAATAATTAGACATCTGGTCTTGTGTTTGGCAATTTATATGGGGTATTTCTTCTACTTCCATAATTCTGCCAATGTGCCTAAGTTATCTTATGAAATCCCTCCGGAAAATTAGGAGGTCACGATCACCTCTAGCTCTTAATGTTTATTTTCATTAAAATACTGCAACTTCCTTAAAACTGTTCAGTGCCTCTGGGTTAGCTATTACTCCACACTGTGATGGAAGAGTCTTCAAGTATATTTATGTAAGTTGGGCTGCTTTCTTGATTCCAGTCCAGTCAAGCCTATGCTCCTTAATTCAAAGCCAGTGGCACCCGAGTCTTGGCTTCCTCCCTCTCACGTCAGCCCAGGCCCCGCACGCAGCGCTGTCCCTGCAGGTGCACTGTCACCTCTTCTTTGTGTACATGAGGTCAGCTAGCTTGGAACTCTCTCTCTTCTCCTGCCTTTGGCATCTGCTGGCCCCATCTGCTCAGCTAACGCTTCAGTGACTTCTGGAGGATGTGTCAGATCTGACTTGTTTCAAAATGCCTTCGGACAATCTTTAGTTTAAGCTGGCTGCTATCCTTAGATCCCCTAACAGCTCCCTAGAATTCCTCTATCACAGCACTCACAATGCAGTGTAGCCATCTGTCTGTCTTCACTTCCCCTTTGACTACAAGCTCAGAAGACAGAAAACTCCAGTATGTTCACTGGTTATCCTAGTTGTCTCCAAAATTTGACAGGGTGACCAGCACACGGCGCCGGAAACAGTATGTAGCTGGCTGCTGAAAACAAATGGCCACTTTTCAATGTACGTCTCCCCACCCCCCGAAGAAAACTGCCGCGCTGTATTTTGTTTTCGTGCTTTAGGGCATATTTTTCTCTTTTATTACTTGAAAATTGGCTGTGATATGGTGAAGTAAAATGTTTAGAAAGTCTGTAGTTTTATTTTATTTTATTTATTTATTTTTGCGGAACCAGGGATTGAACTCCGACCCTTGCGCTTGCCAGGCAAGCACTTATTCTACTGAGCCATCTCCCCGGCCCCTAAGTCTGTAGTTTTAGAGTTGAACATGGCACTTTGAGCCTATGTTCAGAGTTAAAAGGATAAATCTGCTTCTAGTCTTTTTTTTTTTAAATGAAGCTAATAACATCAATATACCACTAGTTGAAAACAAAATAAAGGTCATAGATTAATTATATTTTTCTAATCTATGTAACTTCAAATTAGAATATTTCTGGTAAAGGCATAAAGGAAGAAAGCTTTTTAGTACTTTACGTTTTAGATAGGAGATGGTAATTTTCTAACATTTCATGTTGGTCATACCATAAACAATAAGGTTATGTGTGACTCTCTCATGGCTGCTGTTCAATAACCAAGAAAAAATATTTATTACTATTTAAGACAGCTGTCCATTGAAATCTTCTAAGTTGTATCTACTCCTCCAAAAATAGAGAGACCTTGTGTTTCATCTTTCTTCTGAGTCAATGAAAAAACATTCCTTTTGAAATTTTTAAAACTTTGCTGTGATAGTTCTTGTGACTATGAGCATTTCATAAAATTAAAATACACAGAATACTGAAGTCAGGATAATTTGTTGGTTAAAGTGAGTTAGATTCTTCCATATGAAAATCTCTTTCTGTCCTTAGTCAATATGAAATACTGGGCTGCCATGCGGAGTCAATTCAGGGCAGGGCATGTAATCCAGAGAGCGCACGCGGCACTGCGTCTCTCCTCTGACAAACACCACGGTACATGGGCCTTAACACTCCATACACTGTTTTTGTCTTTCTTATGGGTTTTAAAGTCCATAGAATAAATGCTTTAGAAAATACTCTGACCTCAAATTTCTGCTTAAGAATCCAGTTTAGGAAAGCTATGAGAGAAATCTATTGATTATTTTGCCATTATGGAAAAAATAAAATTTGTGTCTACCGAGTTAAACCGACATAAAAAAATAACAAGTCTGTGTGGCTGTAACTGTCCCCACTGCTCAGCTCTTCTCTAGCTTAAATAATAAACCTTGACAGCTAAACAATTGTGCCTTCACAGGAAAGCAGTTTGTTGCATACTGGAAAGTGGGAGCTTTTCTGGGAGAGGAGGGAACAAAATGCATTTCAAGTGGCAAAACCCTTAAAATAATACCTGCTGTCTAAAATACGAACAAAACCCATACAGACGTAAACCTCATAGCCTAAGCAACGCTAGGCTCTATGTGTATTCGACAAAAACAAAACATTTAAGTGGGTTTCACTTAGGAAAATTTGTGTTTGGGAATTCGGATCCATCTGGAGTTGATATATTAACAGCAATTTCAAAAGACTGTAAAAATAAGCTACAGTGTATGTCCTAAAAACTGTTTAGAGTGCTATGTAAGTGTTTCACTCATTTCTGTCTACATATGGCCCATGACACTATGTCACACTACAGCATTAGTTAAGACAGTGCATTTTCTTTAAAATCATGGAGACAGTATGCTGATGAGTCACCTAATTCACTTTGCTCTGAAAGTGCTTTGTCAGTTAATGACTTCAACCAGCTTAAAAGTAATGCTCTCCCGTCTCTCTGCCAGTCGTAGGAAAGCAAACAAACCTGTGTCTAACAATAAGGTCAGCGTGACACAGCAACAAGTGCCAGTAAACTGAACATGAGCGTGACATTCCGGGGCTAATTCAGCAACCCTGCGAGAGCTGTCCAGACCCCACAGCTGTGCAGGGCCTGGACAGGCCTGGGCGCAGCCTCCAGCCTGGTGCTCAGAGCTCTGCCTGGGAACGCAGCCAGCTCCCACCAGGGAGCGGATCCTTCATGTTTTTCCTCCTGTTGCAGCAGCCCAGCAGTTGCAGCCATAAACTGCAGCCATTTAACTTGTCACCCATGGTCCTCAAATTCTTAAACCTTCTCCAGTTGTAGGGAGGATAAGTTATTGAAGGAAACTATTCTTTGCTTATCATTTTCAACTTTTAAGGACACACTGATTCAGGCTTGACTCTGGAGGTATAATTTTTATTAGTCCAGCTCACTGGTGGTCTAGTGAGCTACTTCTTGAGTTTGAATACAGTGTAACAGAGTTTGAACTCAGTTATCCAGCCCAGTTCAACTTGGATTTATGTCATAGCATACTGACCAAGGCAGGTATTCCATAATAAGAGATGAATAGTCAGTGGCTTTACTTTCGTCACTCAATTTTGAATTTTAGGGCCAGACAGAGAGCATGGACTAATGTTAATTAAATAGATGGCAGGTGCTAGGTACAGACCAACTGTCCTCTTGCCTGACCTTGAGTAAGGGAAACTAGGAAACCGGAACCCCAATTTATGACTTAGTCTAGTGGCTATAAACAGCTTAGGATTGGCACACTTTTAGAATATATGGCTGTGTATTTCCCTAAATTTAAATGGCGTGGTGCTGCTTAGAAGGCCAGCTTGGGGAGAAGATGTACACTCTCATTCATTCTGCCATATCAGTACTGGCAGAGTTTTTTGAGTACCTGAATATAAAAATGAGACACCTTTAAATTTAAAGAATACAGTTTTTCCATTTTGAGTGGTTTTTATTGTGAAGGCTATGGAGTTTCAAAGATATTTAAAAGGATTAACATTCTATCCTGGAATCAAACTCAGGACCTTTGAAATCGGATCTGTAAAGGGCAAATACAGGTCATAGAAATTATTCAGGTATTCACAGCCAAAACTAAAAATTAATAGCCACCTTTTACAGATATCAGATCAAAGCAGACATGAGGGTCCCTTTCATCATAACCTTCATCAGGATAGGAATGTTATTTTTGGTGGATAAATTCATGATTTTTAATTTCATTGTTGAATTTTCTATAGTTACTGCCTCAGTAAAAATAATCTGAGGGCGTAGTTAATAGACTTCTCAAAGGGTATGTTCTAGTCAAAATATGTATATTTTAAGAGACACTTGAAAAATGTCAACTTCAATAATTATTCTCAGATATTGAAAGTGTGATAGGCTCATTAGGTTTCTGAGAAAACAGGCCCCAAACTCAAATGACGATCTTTCCAAGGGAAGAAATTAACTGAATATACCCAGCACTAATTCCAGATCAAATCAGCCAAATATACAATCAGGCACAGTGATAGAAGTAAAGGAGCCTCCAGATTTCCTGGTTTCACTATAAAATACAGATGATTAATTTAATCAGTCATAGCCAGAACCATGAAGTACTGAAAATGCAATCACGACGATCACTGCTTCTGAACACCTGTATACTTGTTTCCATTTCTGCTAGTCACAAAACAGACAGGGAAGGTTGAATAGAAGACAGTTTAACTCGCACTCACCTAGCTAGAAACTGGCAGGGAAGCAGGCGTGGGCCAGGCTGGCTCCTTCTGGGAGGCCACTGCTCAAGACATGGGCGTGACTGTGGGAGTTACAGGCTCACACGCAAAAGCCATCTCAAGGGCATGGTTGTGGGGGAAGCATTACCTACCGTATTTGCATCAGTGTACTCGTACATTATTTTAATGTTGAAAGTGAAAGAATAACAGCATAGTGCTAGCTAAGTAAAAAGGCCACATCTTTAAACATTAAGAAAGTCATAAAATAGTTAAAAAAAAAAAAAAATCCCAAGTGTCATTGCTTCTGACTCAAATAACTTTTCAACTTTTTAGAAAACTTTTTCTATTTACTCAAGAGTATATATCAATAATCTTCAAGTATTCTTGATGTGTAACTTGTCTTCTTAGGATTTCATTTTACTTTAGACCTACCAAAAAGAACATGACCTGAAAGGTGAAGATAAAGATTGTGTGACCGAACAGTAACAGAGACGTTAGCAGTAGGAACTTGTGGAGTAGGAGATCTAGGGCTAGATATCTTCCGTTGTTTTCTTTTTGTTGCTGGTGGGATTTTTTGGTACTGGGAATCAAAGATATTTTCCATTTATTTGGTAATGTCATGTTCTTTTTGAAATTTATTTTTTCATTATCTAATCTTAGCCTTAAGTATTAAATCCTACTGTTTAGACATCTACATTGTGAACCAGTGTGAAACAGAGACTATCAAACATCCTTACGAAGTTGTCACACAACAGCTACGCCCAAGCATGTGCCAACCCGCTCATTCCCTGATAGTTACATAAAATTAGAAAAATTTCCAGTTACTGTAGAAATTAAATGATGATGTGGGAAAGGATTTATACAATCCAGTTACTGTTTCTTATTCCAACTAATGAGAATCAGTTAACAAGAGTCACATCTCAATAGTTCCCTGGGTTTACCACCTGAGTTTAAAAGGACTATGACATGGGATTGGGTTTGGACTTTTGGACACACTTAACATTCTTATAATTATGCCAAATGCTTTCACAGAAGTAATTTTCCCTTAATTATTCTGCATGGGATATATTAAAAATACTGTTATTAAGAGGATATTTGTGGGAACATAACTGCTTTTTCAACAAACAAATGTACACACTGATTAGTGCAAATAAATTACTGATCCCTGATTATATTAAGAAATTATTTAATATTAATTTTTAAAAATTTGTTTTTATGAACATTTATATTTTAAAAATTCTATGTAAACGGTACTTTACACCTATTAAATCTCAGGAATGAAAATCTATATTTTTGACAAATATTTGTCAGACACTATGATTTATATCTAATACTGGACTCTACCTTTTTTGAATTATAGTATTTATCAGCTCCAAATTCTCAAGAAGCTTATCAGCATGTTTTGTATGCAAATATAAGATATTCAATCAATATCTGAATGAAATTAGAAATGAGGAAAACTTTATATTCAGGTTTGAAGTACAAAACAATTCAATGCTACTTAAATACAAGCAACAGTTATATCTGTGGGATTTTTTATAGGGAAGGAAGTAATATTCTGTGCATGCAGTTTGAAGACATGCCACAAAACAAAAGTATTGTCCTTAGTACATACAAAATGTACTCCTACATTAGTCAATAAAAAGTGATATCTCACAAAGTAGTGGAAAGGATGAAAAATTTTGAGGTGCCAAAGAGAAGTGAAATGGAGGTAGGTCGTGAGAAAGGAGACGCAGGAAAAGTGCTGGGGACAAATCCACTCAGCAGTGAAACCCGAAAGTGACAGAGGCGTAGGTAACAGAAGACACAGAACCGGTCATCCAGCTCTCTGCCGACAAAACACTAGTGCTCCATCACAAAGAGGTTCTCAGACTTGCAGAGGAGCGAGAAGCCTAAAATACGTGACTTTGTGGTTCAGAGGGTACAAGATGGCAGGAGAACCAAGGGGAAAGCAAACCACCTGAAGACTTGAGAACACCGGAAATGTTATCTGGCTGAGTCCTGGGGCTTATAAAGACATGAGATGTAGGATATCAGCAGAGAAAATTCTGGAAGGAAAGTTAACGCTACAAGATTGTCACAGCTGGAACATGGGAGGAATATATCAAGTGCACTGGTTGAAATATGTTTGCTAAGGATGGAATCCAAGGAGTTTTTTAAGGTAATGATTTTTCTAAAACCCACTTTGAAATTCCAACATGCAGCTATGAGTAACTGAAAACCAGTGAGTGTTTTTCACAGAGGACATAGTATAATTAAATTCCCTTTTGGAAGATAGTTGTGGCCCTGAAGAGTGAAGAGAGAAGTCTATATGTATGAAGACTAATGAAGCAAATACCAGTGAAGAGTAGAATGTATTTCATATATATTATAGAAAAAGACATTTGCATAGAGATAATGAGAAATCAGCCATTCTATTTTAATATTCAGAGTATTTGAAATGTGTGGGTTAAACTTTCCTTGAGTGTTATAAGCATGTTAGATTACCTATTAGATTTGACAACAGATCTAATCAACCTGAGCCAAGAGACCTGGTTAGAGTATATTTGAGTCTCTAATTGTCTCTAACGTGGATCCATTATTTACAGATACTCTATAGCTAACTTAATTTTTAAATTGAAGAATGTATTTTTAAATTTATGCTAACAGAATTATGCTAGTTTTTTATCACATGAAACCACTGTTCCATGTTTTGAGGGCCCCACATGTGTTAAGAATATTTTTGTTCTATCCTTTGATAAGCTTCAGATATTTATCAGTTAAAATAAGTGGGTAACTAAAATGCATTAAGAAAACAGAAACTGCCATTAGGATTTTTCTACACTACTTGCAAAGTTTGATCTTATTATTACCTATTGATAGCGCAATCTTTTCTGTAACATAGCAATGTGTCTACTTTAGAAGAAACTTAGAAAAACTTGAGGATACTAGTTTCTCTGAGCTGTTAAATACTACACACACATGCTCACACACACACACACACACACACACACAGAGTCTAAAATTGGTATTTATAAAAAATCTCAATAATTTACTCTGATTGAATTTTATTAGTGGTAAAAATTTCATGGGTATATATTTTTTCTTTTGCATTAAAAGAGATCGCCAGTGATTTATTTCAGAAAAGAACACTCATCTCTCTTCCAAAGGAATATCTGCAGTTAAAATAACAATGTGCGTGAACTAGTTGTCTAGTTCCTGTGTTTCCTAGTTCCTGTGGTGCTCAGTTGTGCTTTACCAGCCAGCATCTGGCATTTCCTGAAACGGGTCAGAGGCACTCGGAAATTCCACCTGAGATCTGGCTACTCCTGAAGCTCACGTTTTCGATCAGACACAAAAAGTTTCAACCTGAGTCATCTACTTAGCTTCACTGAAAGAACATCATCATCCCCACGGAGCACTGGAAAAACAAATAGTACCCCCATCTTTTCTTTGGTTTGAGAAAATGCTAAAAAGAAGCTCTGACCAACAGGAGCACTTGACAGGGGAAAGGGAATATTACACCACTTTCAAAGGTGAGGCATCTGAACCGAGAAGGCTGATTTTCCACATGCCAGGGATGGAAAGGAGGTCCTAGAATCTTTTGCTTTTTATTTCTATTCGAAGCTCTTTATTTGAGCATAACCCCTCATAAAGGTTAAAAAGAAAAAAAAAAAAAAGAAACCTACAAAATTCCCACTACTGTGGTCTTAGTGATATTGTTGCATATTAAATTTTATGGATCAATCTGTGTTTCAAATTTGGGAAATAACCAATATAAGACCCGTTTTACCTATCAGTTATTTCAGTGGTTTAAAAGTCTGGACCTACATATTTTGCATTAAAAATTCTGACAACTTGGCTAAGGTTGTGAATTTTCAGAGTAATGTTTAACTTTTGCTTACCATTTTAAAGGTTTGTTTTGAAAATTATAAAAACAAAGAGGAATTACCCAGTAGTAACACATATAATTGCATTTTGTTATTACATATGAGTTCTTTCTCCTCTAAAGTACATTGGTTAGATGCAAAGGCTAAGATCCTCACCTAGAGTGGCATGAAATAATATGGATAAGACAGTGCCTACTTCAAGTCTTAGTACTTTGGCATTTTTGTAAACTCAGATAAAATATAAGTACACACAACACTTTAAACATTCTACTTAACGCTTTACAAGGGAAAACCAGACTCACATGTCCTCACAAATTTACATTGCATGATATGTTATAAAGGTAAGGCTTTCAGAAGAATTTTATAAAAACTAGAAACCTCATCAGCCTAGTCACCACAAAAATACAAACCACCAAATTTAATTTTTTGAAAGAAACTTCTGACATTCACTTTTTATGAAAGAGAAGGGGCTTCACCATCCCTGCCAAGATCTTGGGCAGCTGCGCAGCAATGACTTCAGACATCATTTCTGGAAACTCAACAGCCAGGGCCCGGGACTGAATAAACGTGTTCAGGCAGTACAGGTGAAGCTGCTTGACGAGCTTTTGGTTTAGCAGGCAGAAAGGAAGCATGTGAGAGAAACGATAAACACACGTTCCATTCCAATGCAACTTATGTTTCTAACAACAGAAATACCAATTTTTTTTCTTAAATGTATTTAGTCCAGGGTCTACAGGGTCTCACTACAGAGCTCAGACTTGCAGTGATCCTCCTGTTTCCAGCCTCCCAAGCACTGGGATTACAGGCGTGCACCACCACGCCCAGTCTCAGTTGCCATCTCAGTGCGCCCCGGGGGCAGGGCCGGCGCGGCAGGCCAGGGATCGAACTCGGTCCCTGTGCTTGCCTAAGCAGACGCCTTAGTCCACTGAGCTATCTGGCCAGTCCTTACAGAGATTTTTTTTTTTTTTCTTACCAAAATGAAAATAACTCCTGCTACTCTAAAATAATGCAATATATTTTATACTCCTATGAACATTCTGATAATATGAAAAAATTATGAAATAAATGCTGTTGGTGTCCCCACAAGATCAACAAGGTAAATATTTTTGTTGTATTTTGGGTAGTTTTTGTATATACACATAGGTATACACAAGTTTATATGCAAAATTATATACATACCATTTCAAAATGCAGTTATTTCATAAATTAGACTTGAGTTTTCCACATACTATCTTGACTATATGTCAATAATTCAACACAATTAATTTTATTCTAATTTTTAGTAAACTGATTTAACTGTATAATTTAAGAAGCTAAATGGTACTCTAAGATTTATGATATAAACAGCAACATCAGCAGCACCAATATCTATCAGCCTCCAAAATGTCTTCCTATTATTATTCCAGCTTTCCAGATATGACTTCAGTATCTTTAGCTTGTCTTTTGACATTTATCACTATTTCTTTTTTCTTTTTTTTTTTTTTTTTGCGGAACCAGGGATTGAACTCAGGCCCTTGCACTTGCCAG
>NDGM010978779.1:0-18784 GCA_002564305.1 Octomys mimax | reverse complement strand
CCTGGGGCCTCTGTGCCCACTCGGCCTGCTGCTTTCCTTGGCAATAAAGAGCCCTTGGCTGCAAAAAAAAATAAAATAAAATAAAATAAAATGACTTTTTCTAAACTTACTTATAGCTGGCTTTCCCTAAGTCAAGCTATTCATCTACTGCATTTCTTCCCCTAGGGTAATAATTCATCAATTTTTTTTCAGATATAAGCACTTTGTGGCATGAATTGAATTTTATTATTACCAGAGATTTGAGTTAATTATAATGCCAAATTTATTTCCTGAATCATAAACAGAGTTACTTGGTTACTACAAGAAAAGTATTTCTGGAATATTGCTCTTAAAATCATAGACTCTAGTGTTTTTATTTGATACAGGAGAAATCAGTAAACAAGAGCTATCAGCATTTTGTTCAGCCTTAACATTATTTTATTCTACATAAGTCAAAAAGTTCTATTAATTTTTATTTAGAAGAAGTATATCTGAAGCATATCTTCAGAGTCAATTATTTCAGAATTATTTGTCAACAATTTCTTAGTACTTCAAGTACTTCAAAAATACTCATATCCTAAATATTGAGAATGTTCCACATACAGGGACAAGGAATCAAGTTCTTGTATCCATCTCACTGTATATCGTAGGAAGTAACTGAAAAAACTGTGAGGGAGGATTTCATATCATAAGTAAAGTGGCTGAATCAAGAGGACTCTAACTTTATCAGTGGGTTAATCTACTATGCATTGATGATTTTATGACACAACTAGGGAGTGAGGGAGGTGGCTCATGGGAGCACAACCCTGGGGACTCCATTTGTCGCTAATCCTCCAGCTCCCCTTCCCTGTCTCCCTTCCCTTTGTCCCTCTATTCCTCCCTCATTTTCCTGGCTGTCATGAGGTACACAGTTCTCTTCCACCATATCCACCCACCACAATGTTTATTCACCCAAAAGCCACTAAAGGTTTTTATTTTTTAAAAAACTAGGTAGATATGAGTATTTGAACACAGAAGACATGATTCATGTTTGTTCTTATGAAATTAATCTGGCTCAATATGTATGGTACGTTGGAGGAGAAGATGTGAAGTGACAGAACTAGTTTTGAGATCATAACAGGTTTAGAGAGCCTGTGTCATGACAGCAGCTTAGCGCTGGGCAGAAAAGATACAGAATCCAGAAACAATTTTATTTGCAAGTTTTTTTTTCTCACCAGGACTATGAAGCTCTAGAAAGTGTTGTATGCCTAACATTAAAAGTAATATTGGATGGCTGAAGGAACAGAACACAGTCACAAAGAATGAACAAATGCTAATTATTGTAGTAAAATTTCTTAAATTGGGTTAATAAGAGGCCCAACTGTGAAGCATTCAGCTAGTTTCTTCACTTAGAGAAATGTTACTTCCACCTCTTAGTGACCAGGATCTGTGGACTTTTCTTGATTCATTCTGCAGCTGGGGGTCTGTGGGGTGAGCTTCCCAAATTCTTTCCAGCTTGATTCTCTGAACAGCAGCTAGATCCATTCAGTGTATCAAAGATCCAGAAAGGGCAAATGGGAAAACTTTTTAAAAATGTTACTCCCGCTGATTGAACAAGAAAAAACAATTTGTCATTTTAATTTAGGTCTACGGTTATTTTGACTTTTGTTCTCTCCTACACTATCTTCAGCAGCAGGGTTTGAATTGTACAGATTATAAAAGAATGGTTGAATCACCCCAGGACTATTATCTCTGATTTTTAAGTCCACGAGTACACTATTTTCATCATTATTACTCAGCCCTTTCAAAGGCTTAATAAATACTGAATTTTTAATAGTCACTTATATAAGAGGATTCACTTGCTAATAAGCAAAATTTAATTTGGTCAATACAAAATAGATTCTACTGCTACCTCACAATTCTTTAATTTTATTATGGTAATTAAAATTACAGTGACATTAGCACATTTCTTGCTGCAAGAAAGCTGAGTAGGCTATGATTTTATGGCAAGTCTTCTGGCCGGTCAAAACATAACAGGATTATTTTATAAATGTGAAAGGAGATGCATTATACTTTTCTTTTGATACTGGTGCTGCTTACATGCACCACTGAAGGAGATAAGAGTCCACTTTGCCACATGCTTACATGAATAAATTAACCATCTGAAAAAAACAAAACATCTGGGCCATATTACTGCTCAGATCCCATGATGCATACATGACATCTGAGGATTTTGTTCAAGTGCAATTTCCAAGTCAGTAGGTCAAAAATGTAACCCCAGCCTACACACTTAAGATGCTTCTAGGAGACACTGATGCTGCTGGTCCACAGACCACACTTTAAGGAACAAGAATCTTTTCATTTAATTATAAAATTATGAATACTATCTGGACCTGGGACCTGCTTTTAAATCTTGTCCATTCTAGATTGAACAAAGCAAAAATGTAAAAATAAAGAGCTGTGGATTGTCTTTATTTTCATCAGAAACAATATATGCTGTAATGAATCATTTCATATTTGGCTTTTCTATAATGGCCCCGTCAGAGATATAAGATGGACTGATGCCCATGATGACATTAATGTCAGCAAGGGTACACTTGGGCGTAAGCATGGCTAAAAGATTGTTCAAGCTTCCTTGCACAGTGTGTGTAGAGACTTTCTTGTGGTAGATGTAATTGTTGGATTTTGGTACATATTACAAACTTATCAAAGTTTTTTTTACATGAATTTAACCATTTCTTTGAAAGTGAGAAAAATCCTCTAAAAGGTAATCAAGTATTTGGTGCTTTTTTTCAGCTTCATTCAAATTTTCTTGGCATCAAAGCAGATATGTGACTATTGTTATTTGTCTCCATTCCACAACAGCCACATATTTTTCCTAGTTAGTGTCCAGTTAGCTTACCTTCTGCCATGATTTCTTAGTGGAGGAAAAAGATTATATATATGGATTTTGGCGGGGGGTTACTGCAGTCACAGGGTAAAGATAGTCATGGGTGTTTATTCCCTTTCAAGATCTTTTAAAAATACTTTTAACAAGGATTTCTACACATATTTATCATGATTAAGCTTTTTGGTTCTATGTATTGCTAAAATTCCTGATGCTTATCAAAACACAACTCACATCTTGTAGCTTTCCATGGGTATATCTACTTGAAAAGTTTTGTTTTATGTCAAAACACCAAATTACTTGGCTTGATAAGCTAAATTTAGATGAATATTTTTAGCTTAGTCAAATGAGATGTGTAAATTGTTAGACTGTTCTATAAAGAAGTAGTATCTCAAAATCTTGGCCATTCCACTGATAATCATCAGCCTAGGGACTGTGTCTGCAAAGGTCACATTCATAGGCTTAGAAGGCTACATTTGTACCACAGACATGACTGAAGCTCAAAACTGAGGGGAAAATATTTAACTATAAAAGATTAGAAGTGAACCCTTAAACAGAAGAAATAGTTGAATCTTTGAGCAGTTTGCTCATTTTTGGTTTATTTGTCTGAAAGAAAACTGGATGAATTTATCTTTCCAACAGGGTAAAATGTCCTCGGGAAGCTGGCTATCACTTCCATAACACTGAGCTTAGCGCTCTTGCAACTATGCTCTTAATAGATATGAATAAATGAATAAAGGATGGCACCTTGAGACCATAATGTTAAGTGAATAAATCAGATACACAAACTTAAACATTGCACAGCTTGTCTTATAAGAGAAATCCAAAGTCTAAATAATTTAAAGAGTAAAAGGTAACAGGATACAGGGAGAAAGATCATTTGCAAATGAGAAGGGAACCAAGAGATGGAGGGAGGGGAGAAAAGGGAAATGAATGAAATAAGATGTGCTACATGCATGCAGCAGTTCCCCACGATGAATGCAATAATTATGCACTGCAAGCTTTTACTGATAAAAATTAAAATAATTAAAAAGTAAATGATGTAATAAAGCAACTAACTGGGAATCTATTAGACTCAGGCAGCTTTAGTATCCTGGATCCCTACCTAAGAAAGGCAAAAGTCAACATGTACAATCCTTTTCCAGAAAACTGAAGCTTAAACTTCACAAATCAACCTGTAATTATGGCCTTCTCATTGAATTGATTCAAAGAAAGCTACTGTCCTACTTTAGCCAATCAGATAATTTATTTGCTAGTTCTATATTTGCCCTGTAAAAGCTTTTCTTTCCACTACTTCCCAAAGTAGGTTCCCAATGCTTGATTTCTGAAAAGCAGCTTTCTCAAATAAACTCCACAAAATTTTAATGTACTTGAGTTTATCTTTTGAATAAATGAATGAATGTGGACAGGAATGCTTTCACAAATATTGTCTTCCATTCCTGAGCAAAAACAAATGAGTTACTTGGGTTTTACAGGAAGAGGCACTATTTGAGCTCCAAATGGATAATTATCATGCCTCTTCAAATGCTTTTGTGGTCATTGGCTCCTTCTTCTACCATTAAACACTAATAATATATAATGAACCTTTAGCCCAGGTTCCTATCACAGATTTCTAGCACTTTCAAATTACATCTTGAAAAAGTCTGCAATGTTTTTAGATCGACATGCTTGTACTTTCCATAACAAAACAAAATGAAAAAAAAACTTTTTAAAATATATAGTGTTTGAGGTCTCAGGGAATCATTACTCATTTTTCATGGACTGGAAAAAGAGTGAGTGTTTACATAGACATACAATCCTGCACCTGCATTCAGTCCTCAGCAACTCATGCAGGAGACTGGGTGACACTTGTCTGTCTTGCTTCAAAGGTGAGGAAACGGAGCACCTCACCAACCTCAATAGAGGTAGCAAGGTAGAAGGAGCATCTCCATCTTAAGACTGCTGTCCATCTGTTCTTGCTATGAAGGACAATAAGAGAAGAATTGGATGGTGTTTTACAGTTTCTGATGTTTATGAACAATTTTCATGATGAAGTGGTGAGTTTCTTATACAATGTTTGGACATTAAAAAAAATAAAGTCCAATGAAATAAAGAAAAACTGTCCAATCCTAACTGCTCTCGGAAACTAATAGATAAGCTACATCTTCTACCTGCAACTCTTGATCTTTCTGCTTTTATTTGGTTGCCTGTTTGGTTGTTTCAGGGCCTCAGATGCTTTGAATTAGATTAATCATCTTTGCTTCATTTCACATTTTCTTCACTAGCCCATGCATGGCTGTGTTTTTATTTAGTGGTGAAGTTATTTTTAAATGAATAATAAGTATCAAATGATTCACCCACCACTATAAAAGCTAAAATGTTGACACTGTTCCTATTCAGTGCTTCCCCACCACTTTCATCTTCTTTTTATTCAGTTTATGTCCACTATTCCATTGCTTTCCTTTTCTTAGGATTACATCAGTGTGAACATTTATATTGCAAGGAGTTTATAATCTCACATTTTAGGCTGTATTAAAAATACATCATGTCATAGATAATATTTGGGGGATTATTCCATCTTGTAGGTGATTTGGGAGGTGATTTTTGTGATTGCTGGTCTTTAAATCATGGTAGGGATAATACACCAGCTTCTGTGTCTCTATATGCACACTTATGCTCCTAATGTACAGACTACATCTTAACTCCCTGGTCTTTTCAATTTAAGATGCATTTAAATGCATTGCACCTACATGAGTCAAGTGTCTACTCATTCAACAAGTATTTATTGGGTGCCTACAAGTGCCAGAGATGCTCCACAAGGCCACAAGACTTCAGTGCTGAAACACGTTCAACAGTCCCACCCACTCCCAAAGTTCATGATCTGATGGACATAACATTGTATAGGAGGGATAGACAATACTTTTTAAAAATAAGGAAAATATACAGGATTTTGGATAATTGTGTGTGCCAGGGAGAAAAAGCATGGAAGAACTTTGGGGTCTGGGGTTTGCATTATAAATAAACCCTCAGTGAGGAACTGGATGGAATGACCAGGGAGCTATGAAGGTAACTTGCAAGAGCTGACAGAACCAAAGAAAACTCTTGAACATCCCCAAGCTTAACCTATTGTGTCTGCAGGGTGCCTCCCCGCACCCCCTCCCCGCGCCCACCACAGAGGCAATGCATTTCTTCCCACTTTTCTTCCAGAAGGCCATCCTCTCCATGGACTCGCCCTCGAAGCCCACTCCACGTTTCACATCAGCACGACCAACGCCCGCAGGTACTTTGCCCGGCGCGGTGCGCGCGCATCCCCAGCGCGCGCAGGAGAGCGCGCTCCGCCCGGGGCCGCCTTCGGGCCGCTCCCGGACCCATCGGGAACGCGCGCGCGTACCCGGGCCCGCGGCCTCTAGACAGGGACCGCGGCGGCTAGTGTGGGCGCTCACGTCAGGGCTGGGAGGAAGAGGGGGTTCGCGGTGAGGAGCGTAAGAGAGACATGAGGCAGCCTGGCAGGGAGCGAGAAAGAGTTCGGTGGAGAAGGAGTGAGTTTTAGAGACGCCCGGCGAGCAGGACCTGCGCCTGCAGGAGAGCGTGGCCGAGCCGGCTCCTTGCTCCCGGCGCGCTCCGCTCCGCTTTCAGCACCCGCGCGGAGAACAGTTCCCGGTCGCTCGCTGCGGCGCTGTGCAGGGGCCGCCCGTTACCTGCAGCCCAGCGGGCTCGGCGCGCCCTCCGGAACCCAGCGCACGCCGCCCTCTCCCTCTACGCTGTGCATTAACCCGGGGGAAAGCATCCGGCGGCCTCAGGGAGCCCTAAAGAAGCCGAAGCAGAATGTACCAGGGACACATGCAGGTAAGGTATTTCCATGGAGCTAGGAAGATATCGTGGGACTCATGTAAGACCGAGGTGGTTCACCAAGTTACTGTGGTCAAGTGCCACCTACATACAACTCAACAAGTGAAGTGGCACAACACGACCGTGACATTTCTGACCCGGGCTGTCGGCAAAACTAGACGGGTTTCTGACGGTGGCACAGGAGAAAAAGACCTGGGAACTTCGTCTGGGGAAGTTTGTTTTCTTTGTCTTCCCTGAGCCTGTTCCTTTAAACGGGATCAAGGAATCCAAAGCGAGGAAACCCTGGAGATGACCGTGTTTCCGTTGTAATCCTATTGATGCATCTCGGCATGTATGTCAACTGAAGGGCAAACAATAATAGGCAAGACAAAGCTTTTCTTTTTCCCAAATGCAAAATTTTCTTGACACTTAGGACACTTTGCCACTTTCGCATTAATTTTTCGAAGGTGATTTTTGCAAAAATGGTTCGTGCTGTGTTTTCCTCTCTTCCAATGATGAGATATTGTCACCTATACCAATAGTCACAGGATGGCTTGGAAGGATGAATTGCAAACCTATGTCCAAGAGGCTCCAGTGTTTTTCAGGGAAGGTGCTTCCCCTGCTCTTTATTAATGCTCATCTGAGCTGAACTACCACTTCTTTCAAATGCAAACTACTCTCCTGTGCAAGACTACTTTAACCTTGACTTCAGTTGGTTCTTCCTTATTAAGGCACATGTTTGCTTTGAAAGAAAATGAAATACTAGCTCAGCTTTCTGAAGTATGAACTGAGTGCCTTTTGTTATTCCTAAATGCTGTAGTCATCAGGTTTGATATTTGGGCTTCCTTCCCACTCCAAGGATGGCTAAATACAAGCGTATGCACTGTTTTCATCCTGGTGTGTACTTGTGAATATTCAGTGTTACTTCTGCATCTTTGGGAGGAATAGAAGTAAATAAATATGTGATTGCATTTGTGACTTAATGTTACTCGATGTTCAATTTCCAGGTCTTGGAGAAATTCTTTTGAGCTATAATTTACTTTCATATGCAGCACAGTCTTATATCACATTCTAAAATTTTATAAGAATTATGAATCAGCACTACCAGAATTCCAAAAGTATTCCCTGTTAGTGACAGCACTTTGTCTTGAAAAAATTTTAGTGGAATTATTCACATTTTGATTGATGATAACTAGTGAATCAAGAATATTTTAAAATGTGCAATAACTATGAACTTCATGTTTCTTAAAAATATTATACTAATTGGAAAGTTTAGGATCAAAGAAGTTGTTAAAAAAAACTGCTCATAAAAAGGCTTATTACTTTACTCTTTTCCTAAGTCTAATACTTAGAATTTTGTTTATTACCTATTTATTCCTAAACAGTTTCTTCCCAATAAGAAAGAAGAAAAGTTTTAATAGACAGAGTCAATTTTTGATTCATTTCCATAAAATTCATAACTGGCTTCTTCCTGCAATTAGCAAAAACTTTCTACAATATTTTTTGTTTGAAAAATACGTTGCTGTGAATGGAGAATTCATGCAATGATCTAATAAACTCGTGCATCCCAAAACAATTTTAACTCAATTTTCTGACTATTTTAAGGGAAGATGTTGTGGAAACTTGAATTGTCTGAAAGTTTAATTTCACTTTGAAAGAATAAATAAAATGTAAGACTGCATATGCTCCCAGCTTAATATTTTTTCTTTTTTTACTGCTGTGACAATAAATATGATGGTTTGCAATAAAACTCACTAATCTTTTCTGCCAAGCCTAATTTGAAAATGCTACCAAATAAAGATTTTAGTCAATGTGTTTGCCAAAGTTTCAGAACACAATAGCCTTTCCCTATTTACAATAGTAAATTAATGGACTCTTACTGTTAAACATAAAACTACAAGGATCTCCTAGGTGTTTTTAGTAGATTTTAATTATATGATCTAAGTAATCTTCCTCCCCCAAAAAAACACTTACTATAGCCTGATTTATTTTACACTTCTTTGTTTACATTTTTAAAGTACAAAACTTTTCCTCAAAGAATATTTTTACCATATAGCAAAATCTCCATTGTCTTATTATACTTAGATTAGAAAAAAAGGGTCCCTTGTTAAAGATAGCACCTTCTTGTGTGTGCCTGTCTAAGAAGAAACATAGTCCAAACTGCAAAATGTTTGACATTATAATCTGGACACATATTTAATAAAGTGGACCAAGAGTGAGATTTACTAACATTTCTTCCATTTTTGGAGTTATTTGAAACACTAGTGTTGTTTGGTATCAACCTTAAAATAGGAGTGAAACAAAATGTTTGCAATCATTTGCTATGCCTTTTCATTGTTTTCTGTATGCAAGATATTTTTAAAATAATGTAATTTGCAAACAAGCATTCTGGAATAGAGGCGTATTCACATGAAGCCTTAAAAATAGTTCAATTTAAAACTCCTGTGGTGCCTTTGTTTTTGCAACTTGATGACTTTACAAATAACACCTATGAATTCTGACACATAGAAATAATTTATTTGTTTATCATATAACCTGAATTCACACCACAAACTTTTACAAGCATGCATTTGATTGTTTTGATCATTCTTTAGAACATGATAGTAGATATCTATTACAGGTAGAATAGTAGCATGTATTTCTTGGCATAAGAGTGAATGCCACAAGCATATTTTTTAGGCCCAGGCTCCTGGTGTTGTGTTGTTTTCCAATTGCCTTTCCAGTTATTTCCAGAGGGAATTAATCACCTAAGCAACTAAAGGAAAGGCAGCTTCTTTAGTGATTTCTCTATGTTTACTTTTTCCTTTTAATGAAGAGGTTGATGACTATTAAATATACTTTAATATTAGCTCTGACAAACTTTTCTATTACTGAGGTGACACATGGTCTTCATCCCACTGATACTTTGGCGTGTTCAGTGCTGACTTATTTGTATACGCGTGTGTAAATTAACATTGTCAATTAAAGAAAACTTATTACCTATTTTTGAACATTTCCTTAACCAAACGTTCCTTCTTGGAGTAAAATAAATATACAGCAATATAATTTCAATTTTAAACTAAGGATTTTAATTGTTAATGAAGGGTCTATAGTACTTTCTTTTTGTTATATAAAATTATTTCAGAAGGCAATCAAACAAAAAATTCTCTTCATAATTTTAACTGATCTTTATCATTGGTATCCAAAACAGGCTTTTTTCTTTTACTTAGTCAAACCATCTTAGGGATCAGCTTACTCTCTTTGACTATGTGAGACAAACCAAAGAAAATTTAAATTATGAAAGACACAAAATTTTTAACAACTCTAAAAGTAGTCAGTTTATTTCTTGTCTCAAAAGGAGTTTACGTTTGTCTATACAGTATTTATAACTTTAAGTCATGAAGGAAAACAGATTAGGTAATATAAATCATTTTAATATGTTAGATCTGTCCCCTGGGATCATTTCAATCCATTCAAACATGCATGCAAGAAATCTAGTGTTGTTTTCAACCTCCTTACTAGCAGCTTGTCAAAATGGAAACCCTCAGCAAAACTAGAGCTGGTGTTATTTCTATTGGGTATTTCCACCTCTAGCAGATGTAACCCTTGCATGCCACTCTTTTATATCCTGTGCTATTTCCTTATTATTTTCTAACAAGCATATAGCTGATATCAATACACCACACACACACACACACACACACACACACACCCCCCTCAATGGTCTTTGCATTTTTAAAGAGAATCTTTGAGATTAGTTTGCAGTAGGGACAAGATGTGATTTTTTAGGAGAATGAGCAAAGCTGGAGTTGTGGTATTTGTGTCAGGGATAGCCACTTCCTTTCCTCTGCCCCTGAATCAAATGACATCTGACCTTCCCCTCACAAGTCTTCCCACCAGTTAAGATGAGCATTTGTACAATAAATTCGTTATCTGCAAAATTAACTAGTACTCTATGGAAGGAAATTTACCTACAGTTAAATTGATGCTCTAAGTTATAACAACAGAACAATATGAGACAAAAATGGTACAGAATTTCAAAACAAGAATAGAAGATTAACAATCATATTGCATATTATCAAATTCATTTCTCAGATTACAGACATTGTCATACACTGTTTCTGTCTTTGTTCTTGTTATTTATTTTTGTTTTCCCTCCTTAAAATAAAATTGTAACAACAGCTCTAGTAAGACTCTGAAGTGCTTTTGTATATATTCATATGCAAATCGTATTTGAGTGTACATTGAGCTTTTAACATTTAAAAAGCATAATAGTTACGTTGTAGTGTTACACAATGTTTGATTAATCTGAAAATATCTTTCCCTAGTAATATTGGCCAACAACTTATATACTTACTCTAAGAAATACTTAGATGGGCATTAGATAACTAATGCCTATTTATAGAATTTATTTATGTTTATAAACATTCTCTCTAAAGAAATGTGACACAGTAAAACCCCAGCCTATGAATGCTTTCACCATAAAACACTTTTCAAAATAAAGAATAAGAAAAGGTTAAGCAGAATTTGTTAATTTTAAAATCCTCAGTCTTCAGTATCGCTACTGCCAACCTTGAAAACATTAAAATGTGATGCACCATGTAGTCAAAACATCTGGCAGGCTGAATTTTTGTGTTTCACTTTTTATTGCAATCACATGTTTGCAACACTGGCATAAACTAGATCCATTTAAAGGTTTATATTTTAAAAATAACTTCTTAATATGTTTATAGAGTGACAAATGTGCATTTCCTGCACAAAAATGATAGTAAATCCCAGCTTCATGTTTCCTGAATATCTGAGACATCAAATACATGATATAATTACAAATTCTCTAATAGAGAAAGTGGGTTGCCAAGTTGCTTTAATATCTACTAGCTTTTTTATAATTCAGGATTCATAAAAAAAAAAGAGCATCTTGAACTACAGCATAGAACCATGAATTAGTGGCCAGAGTGCTAAGAAGGTTACATGGCTTTCAATGACACTTCTCTGCTCCACCCCACCTCTGCTTCATCTGCTTCTACCCCACCTCACTTCAGCCCTAGCTTTTATAGGGATACCAAATGCAAGATTTCTTTTCCCAGTCTGCAAAGAAAGATTACTACATATTCTATGTGCTGTATTCTATTAGCATATTAAACATCATATAAACAAAAAGATAACTAATGCCTATTGATTAAATATCAAAAAAATTTCTATCTGTTCAGACCTCAAGGTACAAGAACACACTGCCACTGTTGCCTGACATTGTCATTATTTTTTTAATCATTTATTATTTATGTGGTACAGAGTTTCACTACACAACTAGGACCCATAGTGATCCTCCTGTCTCAGTCTCCCCAGCGCTGGGATTACTGGTATGTGCCACCATGCCTGGTTTTGGTGGCCAGCATAGCACGTTTGGGGTTCCAGGCCAGCATGGCATGAGGTACAGGGGATCAAACCCTGGTCCTTGCACTTGCCAGGCTGGACCTTAGACTGCTGAGCTATCTAGAATGACATTGTCATTCTTGCCTGATTCTTACTAGGAACCAAAGAACTACTTCCACTTAGATTTCTTTAAATAACTAATACCATACTCCATACAGACTTCTCTAAATGAATCATTAAAATGGATTTTTTTACATAATTGCTGTTAGAAACTGCACAGATGTAAAGTAATGAGTTCATTTAGAGAGGAAAAGGGTTTATTCACCATTTCATTCCAGAGCAACACCAGCTGTGCTCTGGGGTAAGCCTAGTAGGATGGTTTAAATGGCATGTGCATACTCAACTCCCCCAAGTACTAGCTTATGTGCAGAGACCTCTGGAAAGCCAGACAGGCCCTGCAAGTGAGACTTGATGTGGTAACATTTTCCCCCAAAAGAATGGCATATGGTGATCTATGAATCATGGATATTTCAAGAAAAGATTGGTGCTGTTTTAATGCCAGAAATCTACCTGCGGAGTCAGAAAATTCCCACTCCCGAACACACTCCTAAAAATCATGTGGCTCTTAAGGCAACTGATAAGGTAGAAGAATTCATGACCATATCATATGCATAATGATTAAAGTACCTGAGGGTGTTTGGCATGGAAAATAAATACTAGGGGAGACTATGATGTCCGTGTAAGGATATTTAAGCAGTGTTATTGAGAAAGGGGGAAGAATTGTTTGGTCCTGGCACCATGTGAGAATAGGTAGAGTTTCCTAGAGGCAGTGAGAATAAGAGAACAGTACACGCAGCACAGTTTGGCAAGGTGCCTACTTGCACATGAGAGAGGCCTAGGTGAAGGGAGAGTGGGTGCCTGAACAGAGCAGTGTTCTGGGCACATACCATCCCCTCTGCCAAGACCACTATGTTTCGTGATACAGATCCAATGCAAAGAAGATACATAGTGGGTATATAAGAATTTGTATGTGCATGTCCAAAATACGTGTAGCAATCTGATCTTAAAAAGGCAAAATGTAGTATAATGACCTAAGATAAGCAAAAACCAACACTTCCTTGAGAACTGTTTTCTGGTCACCCAACAGTACACGGTGGTCATCAAACAGGACCCTGGTGACTAGCATCCAGCATCATGAACAGATAAGTTAGCTGTCGTAAAATGCAGACTCCTGAAGGAAATAAATAAGAGGAACAATTAACACACCATGAGAAAATGAATCTGCAAGAGCTGCAAAACCATCTTTTCACCTTATTTCACACGGGTGTTAGCTGTGACATGCGTGTCAGACCTGAACAATAACCTTTGGCCCTGTAGCAGTGGAACATTTGATTCAGCAAGTAATTACATGCATGCGTACAAAACCCTTGAGAGCTTGATGGGAATATAGAATTTCATATTCCCTCCAGGTCTACTAAATCAGAAACTGAATTTTTTTTTAAGGTTCTCAGTGATTTAAATGTGGACTAACATTAGAGAAGCCCTTGTCTGAAAAATCTCTACCTAGAGAACAGGGGCCTGGTCAACTGAGATAACCCTCTAGCAAAAAAATGCTTGATTATTGATAAGCTTTTTGATGTCAGGGGTATGCTGAGGTCTGTGGAAGAGGAGTCATAAAAGCAGCTATCCCAATTTTATGTAAATAAAATATGTTTGACATATTGACACCATGTTCATTACCTTGACAAAATCACAGTCACCCTACTAGTGGTAGTTTTTCTTTCTGGGGAAATGCACAATAAATCTATCAAGTATCATCCAAAGAAAATAAATCCTCAAATATTTAGAGAACTATTATGCTTTCACCCTTTAAATCTTTTCTTCTCCAAGATAACAACCAAGTTCACTTAGGTGTTCCTCAAAATGACATCTCTGATGTTTTAACGGCTCCGTGAAAGTATGACTGCCCCAAAAAAGACATACTGCTCAAGACCTGACCAGTACCAAGCACTGTGAGAGTGATTCTTTCTGGCAAAGACAACCACGCAGGGCAGTCTAATACTGCTTAACTTCTTTATACCAATTTTTTCTACAACTGATTCTGATGTTTATATTCTGGAAGTAAGCTGGAATGTTATTTCACAGGTGTTTGATCTGTATACTACAATAATCTTAATCCAGATATGCTGATACGAATGTTCAAAGTTAACAGCTCCTAATGTCTCCAATAGTTTTGTTAATGTTCAGTTTTAAGGAGACAGAATACTTAGTTTGAAAAATTTCTGCTTGGCCATCTCATTTCATGGATGAGGAGACCGAGGCCCAGAAACATGGAAAGACTTGCTGAAGTCTTACAGCTGTTAGTTAGCAGAGCTAGTGTTAGAATGAATTCTGCTTTGTGCAGGTATAACTTTATTATTTATTTTGATATTTCTTACATTCAGAAAATCTAAATGAAAAGCAAATATTGTAATAAAGCCCTAGATGTTTCCAAGCATCCAGGAGGTTGGTTTTTAGTCAATAAAATTGATATTTTCCTTTTTTTTAGTTGTAGTATAACTGTTTGATATGTTCCATTTTAGCAGTCATTTGGATGACAGTGAGAAAAATCTAGCCTGAAAATATGTTGTAAGAGTGGCATGAACGGCCATGACAAATTGTTTCATTTCTTGTCCTAAGGGTGGTCAGCACTTTGGCTATTTGAGTAAACTGGTTTGACAGGTTCTTGGAACTAGTTATCCTAACTACAGAAGAAAATCAATCAAAGGTTTTCACCTGTCAATTATGGTAAACCAACTCTATCTCTTTTAAGCAGAAATGGAATTTATTAGAACTATTAATAAATTAAGTGCATTCAGGGCCATCGAGATAGCTCAGCAGGCTAAGCCCCTGCTTAGGCAAGCACAGGGACTTGGTTTCTTTTATATTTATTTATTTATTTATTTTTGCAGAACTGGGGATTGAATTCAGGCCCTTGCACTTGCCAGGGAATCACTTATTCCACTGAGCCACCTCCTCCACCCTCAGGGACCTGCTTTCGATCCCTGGCACAGATTTGCCATGCCAGCCCTGCCCCTGGGCACACTGAGGCGGCCACCAAGTCCAGCTGTGGTAGTGCAGGCCTATAATCCTAGCACTTCGGAGGCTGAAAACAGTAGGATCATTACAAGTCCAAACTGCTTCGTGAGATCCTGTACTAAATACATATTTTTAAAAAAGTATATTGCATTAACATTTTGCCATCATTATGGAAAGAATTGACTCAAAAAATAATAGTTAATAGAAGCTAAATCTGAGAGGGGAGGAAGTCTGGCTAGAAATAGGATATTTATGTACAATCAAAATATCTATAAAGTCAAAAATAGCAACTTATCAGTGGTTAGATTGGATAAGACATTAACTAAATAGTCAAAATCAGTATCACCAATAAGGCATAGATGGATGCCATGGGCCTCTGGACATCATATCCTGAGAAGGCAGTAATCACACAGGTAATTTTCATGCCAAAAATGCACAGCCCGAGAGAATCAGAAAAAAAGGACCCAGACAAATTCATAATGAAGGATATTCTACAAAATTAACTGCGTGTGTTTTTCTGTAATAGCAATGTCCTTTGAAAAACAATGAAAAGCTGAGAAGCTATTGCAAATGAAAAGGAGACTAACAAGATAAGTGAACTAAGTACAATATATGAATCTAGAGTGGATCACGGACTGGAAGAGAAAAGTGCTGTCAAGAACACCGTTGATGCATACAATTGACAAAACTTAAATATGACTGGAGAATAGTTTAGTATTATCATAGTGTTAAATTTCTTTAATTGGATAACTATACTGTAGCTATATAAAAGACCATCCTTTCTCATAAGCCATTCATACTGCAGTATGAAGTGGTCAAGGGACGTGATATTTGTAACCTTTCGATTTATTTGGAAATGACAATAATAATAAAATGTGTTTGGAGAGGGTGTAAGGGAAGAAGGAGGAGAGAAATGATGATCAAGTATAGCAAGATAATAAATTTGAAAAAAAAAAAGTTGTTTGGGAATCTGCTGTGCTACTCTTCAGGCTTGAGAGATTCTTTCATAACAAAAAGTGTTCTTAGATATTGAAAGGCCCACTGGTGCACTAATGGACTCCTAGAACTAGACTAAGGATGGTGTGTTCAGGCAGCAGGCCAAGACAGAGCCCATATCAAACCATGAACCAGGCCAGCCTGATGCCCCACTGCTGCCTTCACAGTACAGGTGACAGCAGAGCTTGCCCAAGACCAGTGTGGGGTCACCTATCCACAGACACCCATTCTGGAGCCTCAGCCGCTGCCCATCACTGCTGAGATGGACTCTACCATGGCTGCTTCTGTGTGTCTAAATCCCTTGTGAAAGTCAGGGGAAGACAGGGAAAGCTGCTTAGCTGAGCTGAAGCTCACATCCTTATCTAGATGCAAGATAGACTGCCTTGCACATAGCTGCTCCCTACTAACATCAAACACAGGGCCGTATCTCAAATGTAGAAAGACAGCCTAGATTTGGAAAAGTTTTCCTTAAAAATTTGTGACTATTATACTATGTAATAAGTATTACTTGAAAGTAAAACAGACACGCCTAACCCTCACTCTATCTTCAAGGTAAGATAAATTCCTAGCGCCCTATTTTGACCTGACTTGAGTCCAGCCTGCCTTGAGGGTTAAGAGTCAAAAAGAAATAATTCTCTTTAAGCCTGTGCTCATTTACCACTCTGACCTTACATATAGGCCTCTAGGAGAATATGATAAAACTAGAGTATATTGGCTTGTTAAATCATGCAAAAAAAGGAGCAGGATGATCCCATTATCGTTCATCATTGTCCATCTATTGCTCACTCCTATTCTTTTGGAGAAATTGAAAAAGGCACTGGAAAGAATTCAGCAATTAATCAAGGAACAAAAATATATATCATGTACCTTCGTGATAAGAACAACTTTTTCTTCCATGTGCAGAAGTGGAATGTAGAAAAAACTGGGCACATTAGTCTTACATATTCACCCAAAAGATGATTATAATCAAGTTGTCCTGTGCATCTGAGTCATTAATATTGATAGGCAGTCTCTTATGTAAGTCTTTAAGACGATTTACATAAGATTAAAAAAAGTGTTTTTGAGCTTGTGGGGAAATTTAATTAAATAGAATCTTGGAAGTAGAAAGGCCTTTAGAGTTCACGTAGCACAACTTCGTTATTTCACATATGTCGAAACTGGGGCTAGGTCTTGAGGGCTCACACCTCTTCACTTAATTGCCTTTTCTCAAAATGAAAAAAGAAACAGCTGAAAGAATTTTGGTGGCATGTGTCTCAAATGGCTTAATAATCCTCTACATTGAGTGACCAGGCACACTTCTTAACAATTTCCATCCCAGGATCAGACACACTTGGTTCACGTTCCGACTTCATCACGTGGTGTCTCTGTGATCTCCCTCTAAGAGCACACCTTCTCTAACCCCCACCTTCTTCACTGTGATACAGAAATAGTAAAAGAAACCATACAACATGGAATCATATGATAGAAAGGGCTTAGCATATAACAATTTCTCAGGTAGTGCTATCTCTTATATTTTCTTAAACCTGTGCAGAAGAAAGTTAGCCACCTCAGAGCCTTCCATATCTGGTTGTAAACCATGGTGGCTGATGTTTATTTTTCTTGTTCTTTCATAGTTCTGGATTTTTCTTTCCTCTCCTGCAAACTCTTTCCTTCTGGACACTGTATGCCTACCCATCCTTCACTATTCCACTCAAATGTTCGCTTCTCAGGAAGTGATGCTCTTCTACAAATTACTGCCTTCCTACCAGTAATGCATTGTTAAGAATGTCTCCTTCCAATGTATTTATTTATATTTCTCAATCTCCTCTATTGCTTATGAGCCTATTTATTGTAATTGTTATCTTCAATAAATTCTTACAACCTTTAAAGCTACAGTGCATACATACTATTAGTACAGTACAGTGAATGACTGGATTTACAGATCAGTGAATGTCTAAAACAAAGAATGAAAGAGTGAGTGAATGAATGAATTAATCAATAAATAAAATGTCACAAGAAGAATCCCTGAGAATAGGGACTTCAAAGTGCAACTAAGATGGTGTCTTGGACTCTAAGACACATGTGACCCTAGTATCTGGTCTATTCTCAGGAATTTCAGAAGCAATTGCATATTGAGCGAAGTTTCCACAGATTATGAAAGGAAATCAATTATGGAGAATCCTTGTAATTAGATTGACCCTGTAATTAACCAGCACTCCACTGTCATAGCAGGCTCAACATCTTGAAAGCTTGAGAATAGTCTGGAGCTACAAATTTGGAAATGACAGTAATAGATTAGTAATAGATTCTTACAATGTGTTCTCACTATCTCTAGATGGCTATGGTCTTTTGGAATTGCAATCTATCCCTCCAAGTTTCTGGATACTTCCTTGAGACCTCTGCTATTTGACAGTAATGAATTTGATAATAATGTTAACACTCAACCCAAATACCACTGACACCATGAAAGAATAACAGAACATCATAGTCATAACCACACACACACACTTTTTTCCAACAATCTAAAAAGGGACCTGCTGTCATGCCAATCCTATCCCTGGGCCACACTGAGCCAGCAAACGAGTCCGGGTGTGGTGGTGTATGCCTGCAATCCTGGCACTTGGGAGGCTGAAAACAAGAGATCACTACAAGTCCAATCTGCATAGTGAGACCCTGTGGGCCCTGTATTAAACACACACACACACACACACACACACACACACACAC